>NCQV01150842.1:21457-38160 GCA_002740545.1 Lophocereus schottii
TTATCTAAAGCTAAGGAAATACTTGATTTAGAAAATTTTAACTAAGTAATAAAAAGGACCTCAACAAAGAGAAGTAAATCAAGAAAAACTTAAAGAGATAACCATTTGGAGACCTAAAATATAAAAAAGGGAAAACCACACTCCAGACTTAAAGAAATAACGATTAGGAAACCTAAGTAACCAAACCAAGCTACTAAGCCTCACAATTAAGAGATCTAAGGAAATAAACTTAAAGGAATAATCAAGAACTGACAACAAAGTAAACCATTCGAACTATCAAAACATGCCAAACCAAATAGCAATCTAACCATATCAAACCATTGTTCAAGCCATAGCAAACAATGAAACCATGTCAACAATATCAAGCCATCTATGCAATTAAATCGCTATAGGTTAACCTTCAGGATAGCCACAAAACCATAGAAAACTAAGTCAAGCTGAAATCATATCAATAAAACCATTCGAACCAAATCAAACCAAATAACTTGATCTAAATGCATCCAACCATCAAACCATCAAACTATAACCAAAATAATTAACCAACCAAAATCAACCATTAATCGAACTAAATAATCAAACCTAATGCAACTAATAATAATAGCAGCTCAAACCAACTCAAACCAAGCTAATCAACGAAATAGCTGCTCAAAATAATCAAACCAAGCTAAATCAAGGAGAGGGGGAATAAAATAGTCTAGAACCCATAATATTCGATCCTAGTATAGACTGAAATCATACCAACGAGATCAAGCCTGCTCTGCTCGGGTGTGAAACAGGGGAGGCCGCAACAGGGAAGAAAACTTCTTATGTGAGCAGCTCGAATGGGGAGAAGGAAAATAGGATTCAAGGCGTCCTTCCTTTTCAGCTCAGCCAGATATTACATCCCTATTCTTGAGCTTCAACAACGGCCAACAGTGGCTAAAACATTGTGGTCGATTTTCTGAACAAAAGCAGGGGAAGGGGGAATGAATTGAATTTGACAAACCAACTCCCAAAATCTGGCAAAAGCAAGCTAAAAATTTTGAAATTAAACCCTAAAAGCGAAATTAACCCTAAAATCCTAATACTCAAAAAATGCAAGAGATTTTTCCTGAAGACCAAAATCAACCCTAAAACCTCCTAACCTCTTTTCTAGTGCCGGTACTCTTCAATTTATACCCAAACTCATTTGATCTAGACCGTCCATCTGGAAACGCATGGGCAAAGGAGATAGTGGAATCTAGTGGTTGCTGCTTGTATTTCGTTGTATGAGGGTGGTGATTTGGCGTGCTGCGTTGGCACTCGATGGTGGTGAGAGAGATGGGTTAGAGAGAGAGGGAGAAGATGATGAAGATGGAGATGGAGAAGCAGGGGCATCGGGTTTTCTCTGGTATTTCGGGGCTTGTTTGGCCGAGAGAGGAGAGAGAAAGGATTAAGTGAGGTTGTGACTGATCACGTGAGTTGCACATGGTTGGGGGGGAAGTTTAGAGATCACGTGCCTTGCACGTGAGGGCTGGGGAAAAGTACTTAGCCTTAGTTAAAGGATCAATGGCTATAACTAAAGCTAATCAAAACAAGTAAATCAGTTTGAATCTAAAATAGCTTAAATAGCACATAAGCTTGATCTGTGACACCTAAACCTATTGCTAGTCTCTAATAATGTGGTGCCAAGCTCTTGCACCATTCAAGTATAGGCTAATGATAACATTGGGAAAGCAAAACAGCCACTAATCAAGTGATTAGCCTGGCATTCAGCAAAGTACAACACCCTCAAATCCATTGGATCAAAGGGTATTTCCTTCATATTTGTACCGGTTAAAGCCACGTGCTAGTTGAATTGAATCTACAACTTGAGGGCCTTATTTGATAAATATTTAGACACATTTTCATGCACTTAAACATGCCCAAATGAGCTGCCAAGTTATGGATAAAATGTCTCTTTTGAAACTACTATTGCTACTAGCCTACTACTAATGCTAACTATTTCCAGTGAAAAAACCAAGCAACCTATATCATTTAGGAGCTGATTATGAGCTAACAAATGAGCTAGGCTACTGATCAAAGTGGGACTAACACCTTTTAACAAAAATAAGCCACTAAAAGCTAGAGAATCAGCTAAGAAGGCACTGACTTAGGTTGAGGTTGGAACTATTATGAACTAAGGCTGCTCAATAGCCTCAAAATGACCCCTTATTGCTTATGAGAATACTCAGGGTGTCTAGCATAGTAGGGACCTCCCTATGTTAGCTTACAAATGGAACTGAATTCCCTTACAAAATAGGCCTTGGTGGTGATCAGTGATCAAACTCTTTCCTTATTCAGATCGAAGGTCTTGCACCGAGGCTTAATCTGCATCATCCTCCCCCTCCTTTGAAAGGATTTGCCCTCAAATCCCCAAAATCAATGTCATCCTATGCATAAGGACTAAGATCACCCACATTAAAGGTGGCAGATACAACCATATCTCCAAGCAACTCCAGTTTATATGCATTGGTCTCCACCTTGGCTAGGACCTTGAAAGGTCCATCTCCTCTAGCCATCGGCTTGCTTTTTCTCCTTGTGAGGATCCTTTCCTTCCTAAGGTGAAGCCAAATGAGATCCCCAAGCTGGTACTCAACTTCTTTTTTATTCTTGTTGGCCTTTGCCTTGTAGGACTCATTGATCTTTTCAATGTGAGCTCTGATCTGCTCATGTAACTTCTTCATTTCCTTAGCCCTCTTTTCAGCCTCAAAGTTCACCTTGCAATTAGTAGGCAATGGGATGAGATCAATTGGGGTAAGGGGGTTGATCCCATACAAGGCCTCAAATGGTGAGCAACTAGTAGCTCTAGCTGGGGTCTTGTTGTAGGCAAATTCAGCCTGAGGGAGTTTGAGATCCCATTCTTTCAAGTTCTTCTAGACCAAGGTTCTGAGGAGGGTGGAGAGGGTTTTATTTGCAACCTCTATTTGGGCATCAGTTTAGGGATGGCAAGCAGTGTTGTATAGCAATTTAGTTCCCAGAAAGGGCCAAAGACTCCTCCAATAGTAAGACAGAAATTTAGCATCTCTGTCACTCACAATAGTTTTGGGCACTCTGTGAACCCTGATTATCTCCTTAAAATATAAATCAGCAACATGAGAGGCATCATCTATCTCGTAACAAGCCACAAAGTGTACCATCTTAGTGAACCTGTCAACCACCAGCATAACTGCATCTCTTCCCCCTCTGTTTCCTTGACAAAGCTACCATAAAATCTATACTAACATCCTCCCATGGCCATAAAGGGACTGAAAATGCGGTGTAAATGCCTTGGTGGAGCTAGCTCTTAGCTTTGTGGTAAATGGAGCATCTTGACACAAGTCTATGAACATCCTCTCCCATTTTGGACCAATAGAAATGCTCCATGAGTATGTCTAGGGTCTTGTTTAGGCTAAAGTAGCCTGCAAGTGATCCTCCATGAGCTTCTCTAACCAACAGTTTTCTCAAGGGGCAAGCAGGAACACAGCTTATTTCCCTTGAATAGGAAACATTCTTGCATCACATAGGGTCCATGAGCTGGAGTATTCTTTACCAAGTCTCGAAATGATGGATATTTAGGGTGGTAGGCTTGCACTGCTTGTAATCCCAACATCTTTGCTCCCAAGAACAAGATTATAGCATACCTCCTTGAAAGGGCATCAGCCACCACATTTTCAGTTCCCTTCTTCTGCTTGGTAGAGAAACTCAACCCATTTAGCATGCCTTGCATTAAGTTTGGGCTCACCATTGAGGAACGTCAATGCCTGATAATTATGTGCTATTGGAGGCCAAGTAAAATTGCCCTTGTTCATACATTCTTTAGGGGGAGCCATGATGGTACTAAAGTCCTTGATAAATCTTCTATAAAAAGAAGCTAGGCCATGAAAACTCCTCATTGCTGTGACTGAGTTGGGTGTTCACTAGGATCTGATTGCTTTAACTTTAGCTTCATCCACTTGTATGCCATCACAGGAGATCACACACCCAAGGAAAATGACTCTTTGAACAAAGAACTCACACTTCTCTAGCTTCTCATATAGTTTCTGGTTCTAAGGGTAGAGAATACTTGCTTCATATGCTGAACATGGTCTTAATCAGTCTTACTATGCATAAGAATATCGTCAAAGTACACTACTAAAAACAAGCCAATGTAGGGCCTGAGCACCTCATTCATCAGCCTCTTGAGGGTGCTAGGGGCATTAGAGAGCACAACTGGCATAACAAGCCATTCATAAAGCCCTTATTTTGTCTTGAAAGCAGTTTTCCATTCATCTCTCTCTCTCATTCTGATATGATGATAACCACGTCTAAGATCTATCTTGGAGAAAATTTTAGAACCATGGAGCTCATCCAACATATCATCAAGTCTAGGAATAGGGTACCTGTACTTGACTGGAATGTTGTTGATCGCCCTACTGTCTACACACATCCTCCAACTGCCATCTTTCTTTGGCACTAGAAGAGTTGGAGCCGAGCATGGACTCATACTCTCCCTCACATAGCCTCTGTCTATTAACTCTTGAACCTGCCTTTAGAGTTCTTTGGTTTCACTAGGGTTGCATTTGTCAGCAGGCTTGTTGGGTATAGGGGCTCTAGGAATTAAGTCTATTTGGTACTCAATATCCCTTTCAGGAGGGAGGCCAGGGGGTAGATCTTAAGGAAAGGCATCCTTAAATTCTTGTAACAAAGGCCGGACTGAGGGATGAAAGGAGGTGAGATCTATTTTAGGGGCAAATTCTACTATGAGAATAACAAACACAGGTCTTCCCTTGGAAATAGGCCTTTGCACTCTTCCCCCATTGACAAACAAGGTGCTCTCTTTGTATTCCCCCCTCCCTTCGTTTCAGTTTTGTGTGTTTGGTTGGGAGCTAAAGGGATTAAGGTCAACTTTTTGCCTTTCAGTTTAAAGGAATAAGTGTTGGATTGTTCATGACAAACAACATCTCTATCATACTGCCAAGGCCTACTAAGAAGTAGATGATAAGCATCCATAGGG
The DNA here is from genome assembly GCA_002740545.1 of Lophocereus schottii. Taxonomy (NCBI): domain Eukaryota; kingdom Viridiplantae; phylum Streptophyta; class Magnoliopsida; order Caryophyllales; family Cactaceae; genus Lophocereus; species Lophocereus schottii. The sequence goes on from NCQV01150842.1 coordinate 26,430, forward strand.
AGTACATCACACATCACCTCATCTTTGTATTCTCCAATTGAAAAGGCAAGTAATGTTTGTTTAGAAACTATTACCTCATTTCCATTCCTGAGCCATTACAAGGTGTATGGTATTGGGTGCCTAATGGTGGTCAAATTGGAGCTTGCTGACCATCTCAGTGGAGGCTACATTAGTACAACTACCCCCATTAATAATCAGGTTACAAGTTATGTTAGCTATCTTGCATCTAGAGTAATAAATTTGCTCCCTTTGATTGGCATCTAGAGCAACTTCAATGGTATAAAGCACAATTTTAATCATAAGCATTTCACCTTCTTTAGGTGGCACGTAAGAAATCTCACCTTCTTCTTCAGATTCTTCATCATCTCTTTCAATCTCCAATTAATCAAGGTCTTTAACCTCGCTGATGGTAAGGACTCTCCTGTTAGGACAGTCTACTTCCATGGCACTTAAAGCACTTCTTTTGGCCCTTAGGAGCTTCCTTGGAAAATTACTTGGCAACTTCCTTTCCCTACTCTTCATCTTTGTCCTCCTTGGGATTGGGGTCAGGCCTAAAAGAGTTGAAAGTTCTTACTAGAGCAGCTGGTTTAGAAGGGGCAGAAGCATAAACCCTCCTGGATTTGAGCTATTTCTCAACCTTAACAACTAGCTTGCATGCTTCCTTAAAAGTTCAAAAAGTTGTAACTCAACCTTGTCCAAAATAGCAGGGTTAAGGCCCTTGAAAAACCTAGCAATGGTATACTCAAGCTCTTCCCTCAAGGCACATCTAATCTGGAGCTGCTTGAACTCTCTTATGTATTCCTCAACTTTTATACTCCCTTGCTGAAGAGAAGTGACCTTGAGATAGAGTTCCTGCTTGTAGGTGGGTGGCAGAAACCTTTTGTCCATGTGTTTCTTCAGCTTGACCCAAGTTTTTATCTTGGATTTTCGTTCCAAGGCTTGGTTCTTTTCAGGTTCTCATACTAGAGTGAGGCATGTTGTTTTAACTTCAAAATAGCAAGTTTAAATGACTTTCCCCGCCAATAACCTTTAATTTCTATGTTTTTTTCCATATCTTGAACCCACTCTAAGTATTCTTCAGGTTTCAGACTCTCATCAAACTCGGGTGCCTCTATTCTGAGGTCCTTGAGATCATCCCTATGAATTCTCCTTCTCCTAGGTCTGATGTATCCGTTAGATGAGCTACTGCCGTAGTGGGAATCAAGTGAAGGATCAAAACCATCAGGAGGATCCTGAGGTGGTTCCCTTTCCCTTCCTCTTGGTTGATTCATAAGCTGCTGAATTTAAGCTATGAGTGCTCTGATGTTTTCTTGTACTTCTAGAATAGCTATGTCTCTCCCAAGTTCATGAGCTTGTTCTAGAGAAAGGCCTCTAGGAATTCTCACATCTTAATGAGGAGGAGGGGAAATGTTTTCCCTCTCAGCCATGTTGTTCAGGATGAGAAATGGGCTGCTTGTGGCTGCTTGTGGAGCTAGGTGCTTTATAGTCAGTCTGTGTTTGGGTTTCAGGGTTCTCTCTGGTTAAATACTAAGTTCCAAAAGGAATGCAAAGGGAAATGAACTATGAAGGAAGCAATAAGAGTAGCAAGCAGAAGAGAACTCACAAGGAATCATAGTTGGGCTCTGATACCAAATGACGTGTGTTGACTTGTAAGCTTGGCATGAACCTGAAGCTAGCAAATCAACATGGAATATATGTTCTAGAATAAAGGACGATTCCACAAACGAGAACTGAAGGGATTCACCACCAATGTCCCTAAAGCCAAGGCACCAGAAGATCATATAAAGAATCACTCACTAAACACCACCAGAAAGGCTAAAGTTTAGAGAGATTTGAGAGAGTTTTGCTTAAACCAGCACAGAGGCATTTCATATATCAATAATCTGGAGTTTACAAGTAAGAACAAGGCTCATATACTCAACCTTAATCAAAGGATCAACAACTATAACTGAAGCTAACCAAAACAAGTAAATCAATTTGAATCTGAAACAACTTAAAACAGCACATAAGCTTGATCTGTGACACCTAAACCTATTGCTAATATCTAATAATGTGGTGTCAAGCTCTTGTGGCATCCAATTATAGGCTAATGATGACCTTAGGAGAGCAAAACCGCCATTAATAAAGTGATTACCTTGGCATTTAACAAAGTATAACACCCTCAAATCCATTGGTTCAAAGGGTATTTCCTCTATGTTTGTGTTGGTTAAAGCCAGATGCTAGTTAACTTGAATCTATAACTTGAGGGCCTTATTTGATAAATATTTAGACACATTTTCATGCCCTTAAACATGTGCGAATGAGCTACCAAGCTAGGGATAAAATTTGCCTTTTAAAATTGCTGCTGCTGCTTGCCTGCTGCTAATGCTGACTGTTTTCAGCGACAGAACCAAGCAACCTCTATCATTTAGGAGCTGATTATGAGCTAACAAATGACCTAGGTTACTGATCAAAATGGGACTAAAACCTGTTGACAAAAATGAGCCACTAAAAGCTATAGAATTAGCTAAGAAGGCACTGACTTAGGTTGATCTTTATTGGAACTATAAGGAACTAAGGCTGCTCGATCGCCTCAAAATGACCTCTTGTTGCTTATGAAAATACTCAGGGTGACCAGCATAGTAGGGACCTCCCGAAGTTAGCTTCCAAATGGAACTAAATTCCCTTATAGAACAGGCCTTGGTGGTGATTAGTGATCAAACTCTTTTCTTGCTCATATTTAGGATCTTGAACTGAGGCTTGATCTGCATCAACCCCATACCCACAACATGCAAGAAATTAATCAAGTTTCTCACAAGATAATAAGCATCTACGATTCGATAAAATAATCCAAGAAATTCAAAAGCACCAAAGTTATTAATGCACGATTGGGAAATAAACTAGAATTTTCATAAGTCCAAGATCAAAACTACAAATCTAAATTAAAATTGCAAAATATGAAATCTAAAATAAGGTGGTAAAGAAAGGAAGAGAGAATAATTGCTCAACCAAAAATCACACTTGAATCTATCAATCACAAACTCAGTATAGAATCCTTGTAAGATCTCACTTCGATTCTCTTTTCCTCCCTCTATCTCATCTAAACTAATCTATAATGGTGGATGAGATGGTGGGTGATAAGATAGCCTCCCAAGAGTAGACAAAAATCATGCTTTTATGGGTGATCAAGGGTCCTAACGCACAAAATCCAAACAGCTGCGAAGAAAACCAAGCGAGCCAAGGAAAAGAGCCCTATCGTGTTATGACCATGCTGGCGACTAGGCTCTAGGGTCTCCATGTTTCGCTTCGCTGCTTCATCCTCTAACATCCTAATTGTAGTAGTTGCATCGGTACGTCCATGTTGGGTCATTTTGAGGCTCAGTTGTAAGCTTTTTTGATCTACCAGGCCTCGAAAACATCTTCTAATCACTCGCTTTGGGCTTGTAAACTTGAAATCGGCAATCATCTTCGAAACAGGCTAAATCAAAGCGTAATAGAAGAAATAGGTGTATAAATCGTATAAATTAGCACTTTAATCCTCAAAAATGACTCCCAAACATGTAAATAATCTGTGCAAATATTACATTCATCACTCCTCCATGCTTAAATCTTTTCTTATCCTCAAGAAAACACTAGAGAAATTCGACTAGGGGAGATGCATCTAAGATTCTTAAGCAGAGCAACCTCCTTATGCTAGACAACATTAAGTGTACACAAGCAAGAATAACAATCAATGGTAACCCAAAGTAGTGTGCAAGATATTTCAAAATAAGGTTTTCAAAAAAGTACAAGACCATAAGCTCGATATCAAACTTAATCACCCCCAATGAACCATAAAGCATTTCATGCAAGCACAAGAGATTGTAAAGCTAAATAGATTGGTAGAACCTCACTTTTGGGAAATATAAATCACTCCCGCTCATGTGTTTGAAATATAGCATAGGTTCACTCAAGACTCATTGCAAAGATGTAATCTACCATATGCTTGCTAACAGTCTCAAACTCTCTACCACTAAAATACAATATGCACAAGACAATCAAGAGGACTTAACATGGCTTATAATGTGGGCTGGAAAGGTTAACGCAAAGGAGTTGACAAATGAATTCGAGCAATGTGAAGCTATGTAGCCAAGTGACTAAGGAGCAACCAACAAAACACCATGAAACCATGAAGTTTGCCAATTCTCCAAACTCCAAAATACAATGAACACACCCCAATGAACCATATAGGAAATGAATTGGCAAAGAAAAAACACAAGTTGTGTACGTATCCAATGCCAATTACTTATTCAATTTTTATTCCTTTGTTTTCTCTTTTTTTTCAACTTAATTTTTCTCTTTTTTTCATTTTTTTCTTTTTTAGTTTTTTTGGGAAATGAAATGAAAATTGCAATTATTAAAAGCCATATGACCACTAACTACCAACTCACAATCTGCCATGATGAGACCTTTTCAAGTATAATCCTTGAGTATGGACTAAGTTAAAGATTCTTCTCGTAATTCCCCTTTATAATATGTGAATCTACTTACAAATGTTCTTGAGTGCTTCAAGATTCCTCTTGAAGAGGAGGAACATATTTGAATGGTTGACAGTGTGATCAACAAGGAAAAATTGAAAATCCTTAAAATTTAGGTGCACTTAGTCTAAGCAATGGTTACATGAAGATGAGTATTCTAAGAAAAGCACCTCCTCCAAGCCTACCACATCTACATATGACTAGACTCACCTTACTATGCCTACTTAATGCCTTAAGCCTTGAAAGTTACAAGTTGGCCTCTATTGGTGATAAGTTTAAAACATGCTTGATAAAGCAAAAGGATTCTCAATCTGAGTGGATCCATACGGTGGAAACTCTAAGATTCCTAAACAAGGGACTTTAGGTGGTTGCTTGTGAGCTTATCAAAGCTGCAGTTGAGGCAACCCTAGGAAAAAATCCTAAAGTCATCTTGGGTATCTTCACAAGTAGTTACAGTATGTAGGCTGGAACGAGATCTCAAAGCAATAAATGAAGCATTGGGCATTCTGAAGGAAGCCTTTATAGAAGCTTTTGTTAAGAAAAGGAAAGAGATTGAGGCTAACTAGAGAGGCTAGTAGAAGAAGGAAGGAAGAAAGTAGTTAAATAGAAGAAGAATGAAGAAAAAAGGATAAGAGTTCTAAGGATAAGGACAAAGAGCCATTTAAGAAATTGAGAATTCCAAGCCACCTAAAACTACATCATCCTCCCAATCTCTACTGGCTGAAAAGCCCATTCCAGCCTAACATCCTAGTTCAGTCCCTTTTAGTGATTGATTTAGTCCCACTCCTCCCAACAAACAATCTCTCTTACTTTTTCAAAAATAATTTATATAGTTTGTGTTAGTTTTAAAACAATATGGTATTTTGGTTTATAACTTTGAACAATGCCCTACACTTTTTTAGGACTAATCCTACTTTCGATGCAAGTTAAAAGGGGAGAAAATCTGGGAATTTACTTAAACAAGTACAACTGGGCTAAGGGCAGCCCCTGAAGTAGTTATCCCTCAAGGTAATAGGCCCTTAGGTGAAGTCAGCTTGGATTTTAATGCTTAAGACATTGAATACTTTATGGTTTAAATATCTCACCTATCTTATCCTAAATTATCTTTCGATGATATTTACTTTACATGCATTTGGTCATGATTACTATTACTCATTCTTATATGGTACATAACATGCTCAATTAGTTCACTATCTTATATGTTGCTCTCCTTAGGTAAGAACTACATGTGATTGTAGCTTAAATTGCTAAAGATAGGCAGAGCATAGTTGTCTTGAATTACATCTTTTATCCCCTATGTCATATATTTAGTAAATGTTACCTTTCATGAAAAAAGCAGAGATTAAACAACCTCGTTAATGTGAAAAGTTGCTTAATATATGTCATAATTATAATGCAAATTTACAACAAAAGTTTAACGCTCATTTGATCTTGTTTGCACACATTCCTAAATATGATCTATGTTGTTAATTACTTACAAGTAACATACTTATTAAGATCATTAGGTAATTGATAGCCTAGACATTCAAAGTTGGAGTGCAACTACCTTGAACTTTTATTATCAAAGACCATGACTGGATTATCAAAAACAGACCCTTGTTAGAGTCATAAAATTTATACAACTTGAATTGAGCTTAAAATAAATTCTATGGCACTCTAATTAATTTTCTAAGCCTCGAATCTGAGTATGTGGTCAACAAATTTTAAATTATTTGTAAATATGTAATCAATGATAAAGGAATTTAGCATGAATTTGGTATAAAATGTGTTAATCATATGCTTGAAATTTGGCTATAGGTTTTGTCTATTAAGAGGATGTATTCCATCATTTACCACTAAAGCAAGAGGGTTTTCATAGAGTATCATCCTTCTTAAGTGTTAATTTAGGAGAAATCACTTCAAGAGAGATCTCGAAGGTTATGTGAAAGTCAAGGTCCTTCGATGGACACTTACAAATTACGTATAAATCAAAGGAGACTAACATAAGAGGTTAAGTCCTAAGGGACCTTAGGTGGTTACATAGCCCAATTAGAGGGGCGAAGCTCATTATAAACACCATATGCTTTACTTTCTGGATTACTCTCTTATTGCTTAACTTCGACGATCTATTTGCTCAGCGTCCTTAACTTTATTGTTCAATGTCCTTGAGTTTTCTATTATCTTTTATATTATGTGATTTAGTGTGCATTTGGAAATATTTGTGATTACCTTATTTACCCTCCTCAAGGATTACTAAGCTTACTTGGGACCAACAAAGTTTTAGGAATTCTTATTATAAAGAAAATATTTTTTCACGTATGGACTGGTTGTCACAAGTTCAAGCATAATTTTGCTTCATCCTCAGTGGATTAAGTAACCATCATCATATCAATGCACATGATGTGCAAATATGCTGTGAGTCTAAGATATCAAATACACCAATTTGATGCTTACACTTTAGAAACTCGTCCCATTCTTACAATCCCAACATGCCTTATTACAAGGCTAAACGAGCAAGCAAATTAGGTAGGCTATTGTAGTATATAACGTATCTATGCTAGGGAATCTACACACCGTAGTGATCCTAAAAAGTCACATCTACAAGAAAACAGAGGCATAAGAACATTGTAATAAAAAAGCAAAGAAAGATCTAAATATGAAAAAACTATACTTGAAGAAGAAGGGGACTACCCCTTTGGAGCGTGCTCTCTTGGTCATTCTCCATATCATTGGAGCATGTTGCTCCAAGGTTATAAGCCACTTATGTCCTTGGTCAAAGCAAGCCTAAGTTACACATTTTATCTTAGCTTAAAAAGTTATTTTTGGAGCAAAAATTCAGCAGCTACCAATTCAAAGTCAGTTCTAAAAACTTTGATAGCAATCCAGAGTCTATTTCAAGGAGCCTACGAAAATCAATTCCAAACCGAAGTCATTAGTCTGCCTAAGACAGTGACAAACCAAAGTCAGCAGTTTGCCAAAGTCTTTGATCATGACTTTAAAACTACTCTAGAAGGTATCCTAAGAGGCACAATTCAACACGTATTTTCCTTTATTAATGCTTCATGGTTTAACAACACTCTAGATGTTCAATTTAAAATGCAAGCTAATATCACTTGGAAAGCCCAAGGCTAAATATGCATTTAATGATAGAAGATGAAGCATCAAAGGTTTGTTTGTACTAGTTCCAAAGAGGTTTAGTTTTCTACATTTCTAATTTCAATGCTTTCTAGTTAAATGTATTAGTTTAATGCTTGTATTTTTGTTTGACTAGGAATTAATCCCTCTACCCTTATAAATTACAAACGCTGTAATCCATTTGACAGAACCAAAAGTTGAAATGATGAAGGAAAAGTATCTTGTTTGACTCCAAAAATCTCTATCTCTTTACCCAAGTATCCTTGGTGGTGAGTTAAGTAGATCCTTAGACAATTTGAAGGTCGTTCAAACTTTAATCAAGTTATTGGGGTCTCTAGGCTTGGTGCTGGCTTTGCCTTTGTCCACATCATATCCTTGCTACTTTGATCTTTATTTACATACCAAAGCTATCTAAACTGCTCTCAAAGCCTACAAGGAACTAAAATCTAGTTCATTAACTTTGAAATTTTGTCCGACTGTCTTAGGTTTGAAACTAACCAAGCTTTAACACGCTCCATTTGGTATTAGAGCAAAAGAAAAAAAAAAGAGGTTGTTCCTTGAAGCCTCAAACACAATGCTACAATGTACCCATTTCCCAAATGCAGGCTTCATACATAGAAACCCGTAATCATATAAAAAGCCTTCGATCAAATTTAGTTTTCTTACCCAAACTCAAACCTAAGATAATTTTGCTTACCATGTATGTGTCTCATTTTAAAGGAGAATTGAATCCAATTCTTTGAAGAGTGTATAGAGGAAAATGTGTTTTCAACAAAGAGAGCTTTGAGGTAGCCCTCCTTAAGGTCAAAATTGATGCCTACTATTAGTATGCATTCCTTGTGGAAGTAAGAGCTGAAGAGGGTAGATCCAAAATCAAAACTTGGAGTAAATTGAAGAGGTATATGGATAACAAATACCTTAAGGGTTATACTCATTATCCTATACTTAAAAAAAGGATATTGAGGAGGCCTTGATGCAAGTAGATCTAGGCAACAAAGAAGCTATCCAACACCATGAGGAGGTTGAGATTCATCTAGAGGTAGATGAAGGAGAACTCTTAGAAGATTATGAACCTACTTTAGTTCATGTAGAAGACTTCTAACTAGACTTTGTAGAGAGCTTACATGAGAATTTCGAAGTTATGATTGACATACCACTTGAAGATCATAATGTGATAGAAGTTTGTTCCCGACTTATCCCAGAAGAAGATGAGCTCATGGACTTCCGAACTCAAGTTCAAGTGATGAAGCTGATTTTAGCTCTTCAAGAAGAAGAGGAGGTTCACATTCAAACTCTAAGAGAACAATTTAAAAAGGATGGTGACTTTGAGTTGAATGAAGTTGTTTAAGGATGTCATCCTTAATGGACTTATGAACAGACATTCTCTTGACCTTGAAAAAGAAAAGATTTTCCCTGATCTTTTACTGCACAACCAAGTCCACAAAACTCAAACCGAGGTGGGAAGTAAAGAGAAACCTTCTCATGAGTAAAACGTGATTCAAGATAGTCCTCAACAAGGGCAAGGAAATCTATGCCTTACTTGTGCTAAAGAGCAACTAAAGTGACTTTAATGTACCCTCTACCCCAAGATCAAAGCCCTCGTCCCTAAGTTCCAGAATGTTCCAAAGGATTAGTCTTTTTGAACTGCCTTCAATATGTGGGATAGATTATCAAAGTGACCTCGATATTGATGGCTCATTACCCATAAAAGTTACCTTTAGATGTATTGCCCAAGATACTAAAGTACATCAATGACAAATTGGTGAGTTGGTAGACAAAGGCAATGTAAGGATAACCGTGAGTTGTTATTCGATTCCGACTTTTTTAGCTCCAAAGAAAGATGGCACTTTTCATATGCATATGGATAGCAGGGCCAACAACATTAGTCTTAAGTATAGGTACCCCATACCTAGACCTTAAGACATGCTTGATGAGCTTTATAATTATTCAATCTTCCTGAAAGTCAATTTGAGGAGTAGGTATCACCAAATCTGAATAAAAGAAAGAGTTGAACGGAAGGCGACCTTTAAAATAAAGGGTGTTCTTTATGAATGGCTAGTCATGCTTTTTAGGCTCTCCAATGCCACTAGCACAGTCATGAGACTCATTAATGAAGTCCTTAAGCCATCCTTTGAGAAATTTGTTGTTGCCCACTTTGACGACATCCTGGTCTATTCAAGAAATTAGAAAGAACATTTCAAAGGCCTTGAAGTGGTTTTTTCTATTTGAAGGACTCCAAAGCTCTATACGAAGATAGAGAAGTGTCAATTCTTTACTCTAAGTTCGGTATTCTTCAGATATGTTGCTTCCAAAGATGGGATTTCTATGGATCAATTCAAAGTTGATGCTATAAAGTATTAGCCAATTCCTACCAATGTAACCCAAGGACTTCATTTTATAGATGGTTTCTCAAAACTTTTAACACTGTTACTACACTTATTACGAAGTTTTTGAAGAAAGGTACCTTTGAATGGTCCAAAGCTACTAACAGTGCCTTTGAGACACTCAAGGCAAAACTCTCTCAACCCCCTGCATTAGGGCTTTCAAATTAACAACAAGTCTTTGAGGTGGAGGGTAATGCTAATAGAGTGAGCATTGGAGTAGTTATCATCTAAAACAAGTGCCCAATTGCTTACTCTAGTAAGACATTGAATAACTCAGTGAAGAATTATAGCACCTATGATAAAGAGTTCTGTGCTGTTATGAGAGCTCATGAACATTGGGCTTATTATCTAAGGTCAAAGCAGTTTGTTCTCCACGCTAATCATGAGGTTGTGAAATATCTCAATAGGCAACACAAGCTCAATCCAAGGCATGCTAAGTGGGTAAATTTCCTACGATCCTTCTTTATTGTGACGAAGTACAAGAATGGAAGTTCTAATCTACTAGCAGATTCTCTTTCAAAGCATTATCCACTAGTTTCACTTATGGAAATTCTTAGCTTCCAATTCCTCAAAAAACTCTAAGATGAGGGTGAAGACTTATGTTCCGATCTAAAAGATGGAGGGAATATTTCTAAGAGTCGATATATTGTTCAAGATGGATTTCTTTTCAAAGGGAATCAATTGTGCATTCTAAATGGCTCAATCCGTAAGCTTTTAGGCAAAGAGGCTCATAATGGTGGCCTAACTAGGCACTTTGGCATAAATAAAACTATTGACATCCTTAAAGAACAATTTTATTGGCCCAATATGGGATGAGACATCCATGATGTCATCTCAAAGTATGTTACTTATCACCATGCGAAGAGTCAACTTCTCAAGGCCTTTATTATCATGTTCTAGTACCTCAAGGACCTTGGAAGATGTGAGTACGGACTTTATTCTAGAACCCAAATAGCTCACAATACTATTATAGTGGTCATTGTCAGTTCATCAACATGGATTACTTTATACCTTGCCACAAGAGCGATGATGCTTCCCACATAGCTCATTTCTATTTCAAATGGATCCTCAAGTTACAAGGAGTTCAAAGTGCTTTGAAGCAATCATCATCAACTTACGACACCTCTCTTTCTCGTTTGTTTTTTATGGATCTTAAGATATTTGAATGTGTAGTAATGGTTGTGTAGTTTTTATTTCGACCATCAAGATATTAGGTCAAATCCTTTTTAAGAAGGAGAGTATGGAACATATGGCTTCAAGGGTTTGGACTATCCATGTTCTTGGTTAAAGCAAGTCCAAGCTACACATTTTATCTACAAATGATGAGTCTAAGACCTGAATCCATATTCCCTCTATAATGGCTCATTAGGACCATGACAATGGGAGGAATGAGATTGCTCACCAACCACGATATACAAGCAAGTAACTAAAATCAATCCACAAACTTTAATGATGAAGTTGACCTCTTAGGGCATGCCAAGACCTCACAAATAACTTTGGTAGTATTTCAGTAGCAGCTTAGCAGAAGCAAAACTATAATTTACAAAACAACTAAGGAGCAATCATTAAGTACAAATTTCACTCCAAATAGTCTTTTCTTTTAAACTATAGAATCATCCTAAACATATAAATTTGCCTACCAAATTGATCAAACAGAGGTTCATATAGCCAGAATGCACAAATCCTCAAATCCTTCATATGGGTATAGAATTAAAATTTCAACTCAAAATGCTAAGG
>NCQV01150842.1:46623-60973 GCA_002740545.1 Lophocereus schottii
GACATTTTGGTGTATTCTAAGACAAAGGAAGATCATATTGAGCTTTTGAGGATGGTTTTTAGATTGTGAGGGAGCACAAATCATATGCTAACTTTCTAAACGTGAATTTCGGCAAGAAGAAGCGTCTTTTTTAGGTCATGTGATCTCTAAGGAGGGAATTAAGGTAAATTCTCAAAAGATTGAAGCTATATTTGAGTGGCTAAGTCTAACAAATGTTACTAAGGTAAGAAGCTTCTTAGGAATGGTAGGTTAAAATTGGAGGTTTGTGCCAGATTTTTCTAAGATAGTCTTACCTTTGACCAATTTGCCAAGGATGACGACTAAGTTTGAGTGGGCTGATAAATGTGAAAATGTCTTCTATCATTAAAAAAGAGATTGTTTATTGCGTCCATCTTGATTTTACCCCAACCAAATGGGGAGTTTATCATTTCAGTGATACCCCTAAGTATGGTCTAGGGTGTGTGTTAATTCAAAATAGAAAAGTGGTAGTCTGTGGTTCAAGGCTAATTAAGCCACATGCAAGAATTATCCCACCTGTGATTTAGCACTAGCTGAAATTTTTTTCGCCTTAAAAATTTAGAGGTGCTATCTCTATAGAGTCCCACATAAGATATACACCGATCACCAAAGCTTAAAGTACATTTTCACGTAACGAGAACTTAATTTGAGGCAAAGGATGTAGCTACAGCTTTTAAAAAATTACACTCTTCAAATCAAATATCACCTAGGGAAAGTTAATGTAGTGTTGATGCCCAAACTGAAAAGACTAGTCAAGTATGAATTTCATGAAGATTATTCGCCTTCAGATTTTCAAGGACTTGTAAAAAATGGGCATAGAACTGGTGACACCCTCACATAATGTAAGAATACATTGTCAACCCTTCATCCTAGAAAAGATTAAATAAGCCTAAAAAGATGGCCAAGATATCAAGGATTAAACAAAATATGTCCAAAAGGAAAGCCATTAGGTTTATAGTTGATAAAGAAGGAATTATATGATTCCAAAATAGATTACGCGTGCTAGAAAAGATAGAATGTAGAGGAAAGACCTTATTTGAAACTCAATAATAAAAAAATACTGCATCATCTGGGTGGAACTAAGATCTATAGGGACTTGGAGCAAAATTTTTGGAATAATGTAAAGAGAGAAGTGATGTAATTTGTGGACAAATGCCTCACATGTCAAAAGATGAAAGCTAAGCATCAGCATCCATGAGACGAATTGTAACATTTATAAGTGCCTACAAGAAAATAGGAATCAATTATGGATTAGGGCTACCCCTTATTACTTTAAGAAAAAATGCTATGGACCAACTTTCTAAGTCTATTCATTTTGCACCCATCCCTGATAGTTAGGGAATTGATAAATTAGCATAGTTCTATGTGAAAGAGGTAGTAACAATTCATGAAATTCCTAAGGATATCATATCTGATAGAGATCTAAGATTTCAAGCTTGATTTTGGAAAGCTTTGCAAGGGTCTTTTGGTATTACACAGGCATTTAGCTGTGCCTGTCACCCCCAAGGCAAATGGGCAGACTTAATGAATAAATCAAATTGTGAAGATATTTGAAGAGCTTGTGTAGTATAATTCCAATCAAAGTGGGAGGAATATGTACCTCTAACGGAGTTTTTTTTATATAATAACAGCTATCAGGCTACCATTCAAATGGCCTCTTTTGAGGCAGTATATGGAAGCAGGTGTAGGACACCACTTTGTTAGTGGAGTATTGATGAAGCGTTGATTCTAGGTCCTCATTTGATGTAAGAAACTACTAAGAATAATGTAAGAAAAACATGAATGTAACTTAAAGTAGGCAAACATCTTACACTCATAATACAAGAAAGCCCTTAGAGTACCAAGTGGTGATAAAAATGTTCCTTAAGGTCTCCCTAACCAAAGGGATAAAAAGGTTCGGTGTGAAAAGGTGAGTTGAGTTCTATATTTGTGGGACCATATAGAATAACTGAAAAGAATAATCTAGTCGCCTATCAACTGGCTTTCAAACCTAAACTGCAACACGTACACAATGGGTTTCATATCGCCCAATTATAAAAGTATGTGAATGATCCAAGCCATATAGTTGCACGTGAGATGATAGAGATTATCGAACAGATGTAATATGAGGGATAATCAATATAGATCTTAGATAAGAGAATTAAAAGGCTGATAAATAAGAAGCTTCTACACCATCTATTTGATGGTAAAAGTAACCCTTTCATAAGTTTCAGTGACGAAACTTTTTGAAGAGGCTAAGGGTGTAATACACCAACCCAAATCATGCATAATTAGACTAAGTTCGGTATGATTATTGATAATGAATCAGTGTCCCCTACTCAATTATTTTAGAAGGTCAATAATTTTTGAATGAAAGGCGATAAGGGGGTGATGAAAGAATTGTTAAAAGTTCATTCTTATTGGTTTATTTAATTAAAAGAACAAATTCCATAAAATACTTCTAACAGCCTTTCAAAGAAATTGTGACTGTTTTGCAGGTTCAAGAGCTTTCAAGGCGACTTGCCAAGAGTAAATAAAGAAAAATGAATTAAATTTATTTTAGAAAACAACAATTCCGAAAATTATTGTGATTTTTGTGAGCAAGCCCGAATTTTAATCTATAGAAGAAATATAATTGCATGAAGTTTATTAAGCAAAATGAAATCTTAGTGGGTTATTTGAAACTCACACAAGTGCTATAAGTTAGATGAAAGATCATTTTCAAGTGAAGAAAAATAGCTATTTGGGACCCAAAAGTCATTTCCACCTAAAATAGCTACTTGACTCAGTCAAATAACCAAAATGCTCTCAAATAGCGAGTTCTAATTTTAAAAAAAAAAAAAGAATCTATCTAAACAGCCAGCAACCAAACAACCTCTATGTGATTAAGAGCTTTTCTTTATATTCTTGTATTTAATACTTATGATTTTCTTCGATCCTCGATGACAGCTTATTTTTTGCCTATTCTCTTCTTTCATGAATAGAAATATGTTCATTAATAAAGAGGTCACCAAGTTTGCTACTTTATGTTATTTTTAATTTCATTACAAAAAAAGCTTTAATAGTAAGTGACCATCAAAAACATTTCTCCTAATTAATTGACCCTCTGAATAAGTTCTAAACTCACAAAAACACTTTTTGGATGTAATCGGGTAATACAAGGCTTTAAGTCATTCATCTTTACTAAAAGTAGCTTTTGAAGTGGGCGGCCTAATAGTGATTTTTACCATCCATTAGTCATGCCTTTCTTCATAATTCGCATGTTTGTATTTCAAAACTGTGAAATAAAGCCGCAAGTGTACAGCAGTGGTTGTAGCACTTTATAGGTCGTCCATAGAGATGGATTGAGTTTAATTACTAGAATCAAACTATTAAACTAATCAAGACAAACAAGAATTAATTCCAAATAACAATCAAGAATTTAAACTAAGATGAAACACTTGGAATATAACTAAAACTAATTGAAACTAAAATTAACAACACAGAAATAAGGTAGAATTAATATACCCCAAGCATGAAACACGAAATTAAAACTACAGTTAGCACAAAGTAAGAAGGAAGAAAGAACTTACCTCAAGAGGAGGGATTATGAGCTATAATCAAGAAATCCATGAATAAAGATTGAATCTTTGAGAGTCACCTTTGGGCTTGAATCTTGAAAGAGAACTCTTTTAGAGAAATTCTAACTTGAGGGTAGAAGGCTCGAATTGAAATAGAATTAGATAATAATATTTGAACTAATAACTTAAATGACAACTAAAACTCAGAATTTAAATTGAAACAAGATCTTGAAATTAAATCTTAACTAAAAATTACAACAATTCTCAAGAACTACACAAATACTATAAGAGAAGAAGAGAAGAAGAATTCATGAATTCGTGATCACCAAGAGTCTCCTAAAGCCCCTATTTACACTAATGCTAATTTCCTAATTACAAAGATGGCCCAAATAAAAATCAAATTTTCTACCTTCCTAATAATATCCATATTTCAATTTCCACCCAAAATCCCAATTTTTCAATTTCCAATTTGTGGCTACTGAGAACAAGAAAGTAGGGAGCTGGAAAGCTAGGAGGCTACAACTAGGCTTCTCCTCTGGGTTGGGTTCATCTCTCTTTTTTTTTCCTTATTTCTTCTTCTTCTTTTATTTTGGCCCAGTCAATTAGATTTTCATCACAACATTATTCCCTACAAAAATCAAATAATAAACAAATAAAATTCAAAAATAATCTCAATTACGAACAAAAACTAAGTGATTAGAAGTACTTAATTTGACACTTTTGGTGCTCAAACAAATACCCCCACCCCTAGACTTTGCTTGTCCTCAAGTAAAATGAAAAAAAGTCTAAGTAAGACACCTAAGTAACTTTCGTAGAAATCACAATTGCACTTAGCATGTGCAACAAACCCTTAAACCCCTATATTCCCCCTAGTAGACGAGTGTAGTCTCGTGAAGGTTTGTAAAAAGATATACCCACAAAATCTTTGAAAAAGAGAAAGAGAAAGACAATATAAAATCTTTTTGAATTTTTTTCCAAACCTACATATATATACACTAGGGAAAACTATACACACTTGATCAACAAATCACCCCTGTAACCTAACTATCAAACCATATACAAGCACAATATACATATCAAACCCTTGGCCACCAAAGATGACATCCATACACTAACTTTTCACCGCACAAGCCCTTGCAACAGTGAATCCGTCCTAGTGCTAAATGTGCTAGTGTACCATCATCTCAGGGGTTCAGTTAACCATGATAAGTCCCACTTGACAACTTATCAACTCAATTATTTTGGTTATAAGTTTTCCCAGTAGCAATATTGCCTCAAAGGATACCATCCAGTAGCACATACCTCAAAGAGATACTTCTCATACCCAATTCTTAGACTTTTTTATTTTTGATTTTTCTTACCCTTTTTTTTTACATGAAGCAAATAAACAATAAGTAGGGGATCCACCCATGGTTGCCTAAATTTCTAAGACAATGGTGCTATGTGAATCAGGACCGGACTCAAGTCACAATGAACTGTCACGATTAGAATTGGGATACGAAATGATACTCTTGGGGTTAAGGTCTACTACATACACAGCGCTTATACAACCTAACATTGAGTCGAAGGGGTCAAAATTAATCAAGATAATACAAGTCCCCAAAATTTTTATTACATATAAAATAGAAAATCTTTTTTGGGTTTTTTTTCGAAATTTTTTTTTTTTTCAAAATTTTGAAGCATAGCTTCCCCTCCCCCACACCAAGATCGCACAATGCCCACATTGTGGGAAAATGGAGCATCAAGTAGAAGAAAGAAAATAAAGTATACCATATACGCCATATACAAGGGATAGAACAATAATACTAGGTTAGGTGCAAAATTGCTACTACTCTATAGCCTCCTAGAATTCGTTTAGATAAAGGCTTGTGGAGAATCAGCCACTCCATATCAAACTAGAGATTGCTACTCAAACCAAAACCATTAGCGATCATAGCAGCTTATCAAATAAACAAGAACAACTCTCAATAAGATAAGTACAGTAAAAATAAGAGAGTTGGTGCCAAACAAAGTATATCCGTAACGTCAACGTAGCATAATTGAGGGCCCATTTCAACTTATCAAATTGCTGGACCCAAATGTCAAACTAAGAGATATACTCAAACTTAGCCCGCAAGTGGGTCATCGGCCTAGAAATTTGATCGTTACGAGTGAACTGTCTAGGCAAAATAGTGGGTCCTAAGTCCATAAGTCCTTTAATCTCAATATGCTCAAGAGTCTGGACGAAATTAACAGTCATAAGCACAAAGTTCTTAGACTCTAAAAATTTAGACTTTGATTTCTCAAGCATAAGGTCACCGATGATGGGGTCAAAAGAAAAAGATTTATATTGAACACAAAAACCCACATGTAGACCTTCATTTTCATCTAGTCCATATAAAAAAGATTCATATTCCACACAAAGAATATCATCATCAAATTCTAAATTAGTGGGCTCAACCACCCCTTCACATGACTCCTGTAAATAAATATCTTCTGACGCATCTATATCATGATACTCATCTTCAGTTTTGATTTTCAGATCTAACTCACTAGCATTCTCAAGTTCTTCACCCTCTTCTAACTCAAAAGAATCATTAAAAGGGGTGGGTGGGTCGGTAGAAATTAGGACATCCTCAATGACGTCTCTAGGTGAGCTAAATTCAGGTTTAAGGTTAGGGATTGGATACACATAGTGGTCACTCTCTTGTTCTAGGCTAGGAGAAGAAATATTATCATTTAAATCAGGCCTAGCAAGATAAAAGGGCTCAAAATCATCAAAAAGACCAACTTCAGATTTAGGAGATTCTAAACTAGAGTAAAGCTCATTATAATCATCCTTATTCTGATTGAAATAGTGAGAATATTTAGCAATTCTCTCTCTCATAGTCTCTACCATTTTATCAGTCATTTCATTTGTTGTCTTTCCAAGGCTTGCACATGTAAGATCCACGTAATCATGATAAGGACAATTATAAGCATTATGATCAAAAGACTCACAATAACCACACAAAACAGGGGGCACACAAGAGTAATATTGATGGTCGAATGAATCTATAAAGTGATCCTAATGGTGAGGATGAGCAGGAAAAACATACTCGTCATAAGTAGGATATCCTAAGGTCTCTCTAGCTTGTTCAAACTCATAAGTGTCCTAAGCTAACTTCTTGAAAAAAATCTGAAACCTCATCTTGAGTTCTCAACAATAATCCTAATAAACCTCCAGGACACATAGATTCAACATGACCTCGGAATTCAGCATTCAGGCCCACAATAATGACTTCACAAATTTTTCATTTTTGAAAAACTTTGGTTCAACTGAGCACGATAATCCTTAAGCCTCGATAGATAACTCCAAAAAGGTTCATGCTCAACTTGTGATAAATGAAAAACTGGCAATTTTGAAACTCTTTTTCAATTTTAAGAAATTTTCAATTTTTTATTTAGATTTTCAATTTTTTTAGGGTTTTTTAAAGGGGGAAAAAATCAATGACTCTAAAACACTAATTCAAAAATAATTCCTAAAACAAAAACAAGACAGTTAAATAATTAAATGAACAAAACAAAAAAAATAACAAAAATAAAACTATATTACCAAAAGAAAAGAAAGACCAAAAGGACTTAAAAAACAAGAAGTAACCTAGCACAAAAAACTGAAAAGAACCACTGACATAAAGCAAAAGCATCATTTTCTTTTCCTTTTTTTTTGGACACACAGAACAAAAAATAGAAAATAGGCTAAACAAAAACAAAAAACATCACCTAAACTAAAACAAAATAGAAAATAAACTATAACATAAACAAGTAAATAAAGATCAAATTTTTAGGCAAGCAACAAAGATCAAAGATGGGGAATTAAAAAAAGAACCAAATCTTAACTACTCAAAGCAAATTAATTGGGCAATTAAGACAACTACTACGAAATTAAATTATTATCACAACTATTCAAAGCAATTAACAATTAAAACTAGTAAACAATTTCAACACCATCCCCAGCAACAGTGTCAAAAACTTATTTGTGTTTTAAAACTATGAAATTAAGGCGCAAGTGTACAGCCATGGTTGTAGCACTTTACGAGTCGTCCACAAAGATGGGTTGAGTTTAATTACTAGAATCAAACTATGAAACCAATCAAGACAAACAAGAATTGATTCCAAATAATAATCAAGAACTTAAACTAAGATGAAACACTTGGAATTTAACAAAAACTAACTGAAACTAAAATTAACAACAAAGAAATAAGGAAGAATTAATATAACCAAACATGAAACACAAAATTTAAACTTAAGCTAGCACAAAGTACGAAGAAAGAAAGAACTTATCTCAAGAGGAGAAATTATGAGCTATAATCAAGAAATCCATAAATAAAGATTGACTATTTGATAGTCACCTTTGAACTTGAATCTTGACAGAGAACTCTTTTAGAGAAATTCCAACTTGAGAGTAGAAGGCTCGAATTGAAATAAAATTATAGAAATAATATTTGAGCTAATAACTTGAACGACAACTAAAACTCAGAATTTAAATTGAAACAAGAGCTTGAAATTAAATCTCAACTAAAAATTACAAGAATTCTCAAGAACTACACCAATACTATAAGCAAAGAAGAGAAGAAGAATTGATGAATTGGTGGTCACCAAGAGTCTTCTAAAGCCTCTATTTATACTAATGCTAATTTTCTAATTACAAAGATTGCCCAGATAAAAATCAAATTTTCTACCTTCCAAATAATAACCATATTCCAATTTTCACCCAAAATCTCAATTTTCCCTTCAATTTCCAATTTGTGGCTGCTAGGAAAAGAAAGCATGGAGCTGGGAAGCTAGGAGGCTGCAACTGGGATTTTCTTCTAAGACGGATTCTTCTCTTTTTTTTTCCCTTACTTCTTCTTCTTCTTTTATTTTGGCCCAATCAATCAGATTTCTATCACAACATTATTTCCTACAAAAATCAAATAATAAATAAATAAAATTCAAAAATAATCTTGATTACGAATAAAAACCAAGTGATTAGAAGTACTTAATTTGACACTTTTTGTGCTCAAACGCCGCATTCGAGATCTTTGAAATTATAGTTTTATACAGAAGACCATTTCTCTTCTTGAAAGCTAAATCATGTGTCCTAAGGTTGTCTCTTTAGTTTGAGAATTTGGTTGAAAGAAGGAAACTGGTTATTTCAACAAAATTATAGGTTTATACACTACATTTAAAATGTGCTGGCAACTTTAAAATTGAAACTCTAATACATCGTACCACATACCACCATAGAACCACCCCTTGAGAAAGCCACCTGGTGCACCCTTTGAAATAAGCCAATTATCGGCGAACCAGTTGAATCTCAGGGAGCCATTGGATGGGCCCCACAACTACCATCAACCACGGTGCTTTACTTGTTAGTAACAAAATTCTACGAAATTCTTCTATCGAATTTCTACACAATTCTTTCAAACAGGAATACCTTTTATAGTACTCTAACGTACTTATGAGGAAGGCATCAAAAACACTGCCGCTTCACCATCCCAGTCGAATCGAGTAGGTCTTAGAAACCAAGATAATAACTTGTTCAAAGCTTTTCTTTTATTTATAATACTCTGTGTTCATGTTTGCCATTAATTTCCATGAATACTTGCTTTATCTTTGTTTCTCTTGTTCATAAATAAAAGTATATGCATTAATAAAGAGACTACTAAATTTATTGTTTTTTACTATTTTTAACGTTATAAAAATGACTCAAAGATACAGGGCCACCAAAAATACTCTTGTTGTCAATTGCTCACTAAAGGACCTAAATTAATGAAAAATATCCCTTGCGCGGAGCTAAAAAATTTAAGGATTTAATACACTTATATTTGGTAGATGCTGCTATGAAGTATGCGGTCCAATGGTGGTTTTCACCATCCATTGGATCAGTACCATTGCCCCAAGATCCGGTTTGATGGTTTGTACTCATGAAGGCATTCTCACTAATCCCCATTCAGCTGACAGGGATTGTGACTCTATAGAAAAGACCCTTCTCCTTGTTGAAAACTAAATCATGCATCCCACAGTTGTCAGTTTAAGGATTTGTTTGATAGAAAAAATGATGTTTTCTATAAAATTATGGACTTTGTAAGCTACTTTGAAATGTGCTAGCAACTCTCAATTAAAGGTCCAATCCACCCCACCACATTATTGCAAAAAACCACCACTACTAATCCACAGTTTTCAAATGAGAGCAATTGCAAGGGAGCTAGTTGAGCCTCAAGGAGCCACCAAACAGACCCCCATGATTGTCATCGTTGGATGCGCTTTCAAACTGCTATGTTCAAGGCTACAACCCCTATGACTACGTAATGTGTCATCCCATAGCCCTAGGTACTTAAGTAAAGGGATCCATAGGATGTCTTCAATTACAAAAATGATGAAACATAAATAACCATCGATCAATAGCCCCTCCCCCCCAAAAAATAAGAAACAAGCCCTTGAACCAAGCTAAGCCTTGAACAACAAAAGGAAAATTAAAACAATTTTGCTATGGATTTTTGAACAGGGAAGAAAAGTAAAAACGGGTACGACTATGATAAATGCTCAAGATACCAGTTATCCTGACAATCCACTAATTAATTTAAAGGATTGACTCAATCACTATTCAAATATACCAAATACTTGGAATAAAGAAAGAGATTTTGTTTTTGGAAGAGAAAAGTATTCTAGTTTTTATTCATTAATTCCTAACTCAAGTCTGATTTTTACAACAGAAGGGCGGGGTATTTATATTCAAATGTCAAAAATGAGTTGTTAGAATAGGGGGATGCAGCAATGGGATGATAAGAAATATCAATGTGGAGATAATTAATTGATTACAATCCTAAATAAGCTAAATTTAGACAACACTTCCCTTCACTTTTTAGAACATTGTAGAATGATAAGCTTGTTATGTGAAGCCAGTGTCATTTAGAAACTCATCCTTGGTGTATTGGTTTTCCACATATAAGAAATTTAGGAATAGGTGGTTGTGATTCTCCCCTCTTAGACAAATTTCTAAACCTATCATTTGTTGGAATTTCCTACACGCTTCCTCAATTCCATGGCCATTCCTCTCTTTTCATCATATTTTCTACATAAAATATATTGTTATAACATAAACTCAAATAGATTTCTGAAAATTCCCATTATGCATTTATTGGATTTAGATTAGTGTCGCAAATTGTCAAGAAAAGTTCAAAGTTAAAAATTGAAATTTCTAGGCAATTTTGATAGTCTAGAAAAATAGGCACAAATCCTCACTAAAAATTGACCTTAAGCCAAATACATCAGCTATCCTCAAAGTAGACTCTTCAAGATTTCCAACTTTTGTATCATTTTTGGATGAGGTAGCACCATAAAATACTAAGGGAATGACCAGTAATAATATGAATTTTGGGTAATTTTGGGTAAAGTGGGGTAGTCATGAACTAGTGTAATGCCTCGACCCCCTTCTGGTTCGCAAGCAGTTACCTGGAAAGGCTTCAAGAATCATCGACTGGCCTGACAGACCACCATAAGTCTTTTCGGCTTGTAAGCATACTTAACTGTAGAGTTCTTATGAATAGGCTTCCCGAAAAGAAGGGTGCACCTTTGGTGATATAAGTAGCCACTTGGATCCTTTTTAAGCTACACTCGGGGTGTTACAATTATACTCTCTCATTTAGGGCTAATCACTTGAAATCTTAACCACGATGCCTTATGCATCTCATATCTCATATGTAAGGCCTAATTTCTTAACCATCTTTAGTGAATGTACCTTAACTAAGTAACCATTATCCACTGACGTGGCTTTGTACCTGTGCATGCATGGTATGGTGAGATAAAGTGCCTTGCTATGATGCACACCCTCAGTTTGGAGATTGTTGTCATTGAAAATTATGGTGGCTGGGGAAAGAAAAGCAAAACAAAAGGGAAAAACAGAAGATGAAAGTAAGTGTTTACTAAATCATTGAAATATATGCCATTAAACTTTTAATTTTTGTCATTTTGCCACATTTTTTAATCATTTATGCCATCAAGAAACTATTTTTATCAAAAAATGCCATCTACGAACCCAATTAACTAGTTGTAGCAAATCATCCCTTTTGTAAGTTTTTCTTTCTTCTTCGAATGATAAGATGCTTAATGACGAAAAAAGCACATAAATAAGATTAAAAGGAAATGGAAACTCGGATTAATCTTTCCTCCACAACTAATGAAAACCTCTATAACTCAAAATATAAATTGTAGACACTAGAAGTTGTGTCTCACCCAATGTTGAACCCCTTCAGGAAGAAGTTCAACTATTATGAAAGAGAAAGATCGAAATTTACGTCAATCTTGTTGGAGGGTAGGGAAAAATAGTTCGGACTGAATATTAACAACATCTGTCATGAACTTGTTGAAAAGGGAACCTAAATTGGAAAAGAATTGTGATAGAGGTGAACGCAGTTCGGTAAGAAACGCTAATCAGAAGTCAACTTTAAGGTACGAATCAAATTGGAGGGTTAATTTTTTAAAGATTAGGGCTAGGGTATTCTCATGGTAAGAACTGACTTTTTTCACTTTAAATCAAATTATAGTTTTGAGTCAAATCCACTTTACACAATGAAGACAGAAATCAAGAGGTTTGAATAAAATTGGAAGCAAAAATCCCAATGTTTTGACAATGGGGGACGTATAAAGGAGCTTGAAAATGGTATGGAGGCTGATTGAGTTTGAAGGGGCTAGACTTCTCATTAGCCAAGATAGTGAATTCATCCCTACCAATGAGGTGCCCAATAGGATCGTATTAAATGAGCCCCTTCCTTTCTTTAGTCAATTTGTTCTATTCTCACCCAGATCACAAAATCAGATTTTTTCAGGGTCCCTAACCCAAAATTATGTACTGTCATTGCTCTGTTATGCAAAATTAGGAGCAAATATCAATCCTCACTGAAATTTGAGTCCAATAGTCCCCAAAAATGGCGGGAAATTATCTCCAACCCTCAAGTTTAATTTAGTTGGTTGTTCAAGACATCAAGGGTTTCTTCAATGGTAAGATCAATGAGTAATTAGCAAATTGTACGATTTTGTAGCAAAGAACAATAGTGGTGTTCCTTTAAGAGAAGTAGAACTAGGATATCGAGAAATATAAATTAATTGATGAAACAAATGCGTATGCCTAGAAACTCTTTGAGGAAATTCCCAAGAAGATGGAGCTTCCTATCAATTTCTTTTGCTTTTTATTTGGCTGCTTTAACCTGCTAGTGACTTGAAAAATTGGGAGTCCCTTACTACACATGAGGAGGAGGTTGTCTTGAGACATGAGTGGCAATTTGACCAAAATTATTTTTACAATGACAAACTTGACAAAAATAGAGTAGAGAGGTATTTTTGACCAAAACATATAGTATTGTTGTAAACAAATAAAAAATTATAGTCAAATATCTTGCATTATTTGGAAATCATAATTAGGAGACAATGTTATTAGAATATATTTAAAAGATTCTTATTATGTGGAAATTATTATGAGGGGATAATCTACTGTTTTTATTTTCATCTATTGCCCTGAACTTTTCATATTTGCATATCCAACCCCAACACTTGAAAACTTACTTCGAAAATTTTATTTTTGTGCATGCGATATTCTTCTCATAAGTACCACCTGAGGCCCTCTTTCATTTAGTACTAGAGTCACGCTACCAAAAATAATTAAGATAATTAAGTTAATTAATAATTAATCCACTTAATCGTATCTAATGCTTTAATCATCATCTACTTGTCCTGAATCAAATTATTCACATATTACACGCAGAAACCACTTAGTAGCACTGCAATTAAACCATATTGCTGATATAGTTTTAGAATTAAAGATAAAATTAGCAAAAATTAAGACTAAAATTAAGAAGATAAAGAATCAATTGTTTGTAATCTATCATATCTTTCTTTAATCAATGAAATTAGGCATAGTGAAAATTTTGATTTAAGTATAGGACTCCATTTCACCACAAATATCCTTTCTAACATCTAAAAAATAAAAATCAATTTCCTTTGCAAGATATAAGAATCGAACAAGAAGCATGAGAAAAAAACTGAACAATCATCAGAAAAGCCGGAGAAAGAAGAAGATGATGGAACATAAGCTGTATAATCTCGAGGAACTACAAAACATGTTTGATAAAGAACAAAATCCAAAAGAATTAAACAAAATCATGGGTGCAATAGTAGAAAAACAAGAACTATTATCTAATGATAACGAAGAGACAAGTAATGTCCAGTTGGAAGAAGAAATATCTCAACAGATGAACCTAATTAAACTATAAGATCTGGATGTTGTTCCATTAGAAGCGATTAAGAGAAAACTTGATTAAAAAAATATGGAAAATTGGTGGTTGGAAGTGAAATCAATGAAATTGGTGAACCGCTTAACATCGATGAATTTGAATCCAACTTAGTTAATAATGTAATTCCTAAACCTAAAGAACCTAGTGAATCATCTAGAAGAAACACCCACTACATGAGACCTAGGTACGTTCCAGCAAGACGTACAATCAATTTTTTCTTCGGGATGATCACAAGAAAAACCACATCCTTTGAAGAAATTAGCCTTATCCAATTAACCAAATGGGATACATCTTAAACAGCGATGGAGCTCGTAAAAAAGAAGAAATATTTGATCGTTGAAAAGGGGTATGAATAGTGTCTTAAACTTGAATATCGTATGGTCTACTGAAAATTTCCCAAACTATATCAAACATAGTTTTTCTAGCACCATAGCTGACTGGCACATCTCATCAGATGAGTAAGGTAAAAATATATTAAGAATGATGAAAACATCAACTGTTATG
>NCQV01150842.1:60985-85110 GCA_002740545.1 Lophocereus schottii
TATAAGGAAATTGAAACTGAATTTATCGAAGCTAAACTTGATTTCGAAGAAAAAGCTAGAGAATGGCAAAGAAATGTTAATAACATAGAGTTATAGGATATCAAGAGAATTATATTACTAAATTTAGTCAATATTATAAGATAATCAGGCAAATCAATTTTGGTATGTTTTATGAAAAGTTACTATATACGATCAATTCTATAATCAATGACAAATACATTGCATGGTTCGAAAAAGCAGATACCAATGATACCCTTGGTATAAGAATCTCTAATTTAAGAAAATGGATCAATGACCAATGTCTTGATCTCTAAAAGCAAATCAAAATGAAGAAACAGTTTCTAGCCTATTTGATAATCCTCACCAATGGGGAAATGAACATGAGAAGAGAAGACAAAGAGTTTTAACAAGCACAGGGGAGAGAAATACAAAAGAAAAAATTATAACCAACGAAGTCCCAAAAGGCAGAGATGTTTTAGAAGAGCAGCTTATTATCCTACGAGAGAAAATAACTGTAAGTATTATGCATGCGGAGAAGTGGGTCATTATGCAAATGAATACAAAAAATAAAAACAATAAGCTTACGGAAACATTGGATACAAAACAAGGACTGTTAGTAGACATTGGCTACAATAAGCTTATAGAAACATGCGGAGAAAGGGGAGAAGGTTCTTCAACAATAAAAGAAGAGATTAAAAAAGATGATACAATTGGTATGGCCAGTGAAACAAGTAGAATAAGTTTTGAACCCACAAGACATAATGTAGACTGAAGTATAAGTCTAGATAGGAAAGTCATTGGATACAAAACAAGGACTGTTAGTAAATCAATCTATGAGAATGAATTAGTAAAAAATATGACCAATACAAATTATAATAGCATCTATACCCCAATAAATGTATATTTAGAGCAACATAACAGACATGAATTTTGTGCCTACGTCGATAGTGGTGCTCCGTCTATTTTGTACAAAGATCTTTATTTTTAAATTTATGTGGAAAAAAGCAAAGAATCCTTTACTATGAAGGATAGACGATAACAGCATAATGAGCCACAACGAAGCTACATGGGATTATCTATAGAAATAAGAGGTGTCTAATGCATTATACCAGTTCTATGAGCTATTGATCAACCCTCTCATGATATGATTATTAGAAATAAGTTTCAAAGGCTATATTCTCTATGCACACATACCATAAACCAAATAATATTTACAATAAATAGAAACTCAATTCCTATTAATAAAGTAAATAAAGCTCACACTCATCAAAAAACTAAGGTTGCATGCAACCAGCGTGGTGAGAAGATAACTTACACACAACATTAGATAGTACTAATAATCTCACTACTAGAGTTATCTATTAAATAATAGATTATGGAACAACAAGAGCAATTATGCAAAGAACTTGACTCTAATAATCCTCTCAAATTTTGGGACAAAGATAAGATATTTGCGAAGATTACATTGCTAAACCCCAACACCATTATCCAAGTTAAATAAATGGCATATACATATCAGGATATTCAAAAATTTCATAAACAAATCAAATAATTTTTAGATAAAGGATTAACTAGAAATAGTAAGAGCCCTTACACCAGTCCTGCTTTCATGGTAAGAAATCATGCTGAAGTAAAAAAGAAAGAGCAAGAATGATAATCAATTATAAAAAGCTTAATGATAATACTGTCTTTGATGGTTATTATATTTCTAACAAAATAGTTCTTTTCAATAGAATTCAAGGAGCCTTTTGGTTCTCGAAAATGGATTCAAAAACTTGCAGTGCATGAACAGACGCCAAATTCATAATAACAAAGAATTAGTCTTTAGCTAAACAGAGTCGCGGTGAATTTAATGAAAACTTCCAAATCATGACACCTTTCGAAGCAGATCATACCGATAGAGGCGCCGAAGGGACAAATTGAAGGTGCTTCAAAACGTTTCTGGAAAGGCCCCAAGCAATCCCTAGTGTGGGGACCCATCCTGAGTCCTTAGTCTGGAATCGAGGTTCTAGATTCGAGGGCGAAGGTACGATGATGTGATGGAGCGTACCCCATCACCGTCCGTCATCACTGACGACCTCAACTAATCAATATGAAAAATTAAAACTTAGTCATACTAACATACATCCATGCAACCAATTAGAATCATTCATATAATCAAGCAAAAGGGTACAAACTTTAGTCAAATGGAAACAAAAGTAAAGTAAACAAATTGCAGCAGGCGGGGAACTACTTAAAGACTACATTTTTTTTGTAATTTAGCATCAAAAATCATAAAAAAAAGGAATAGAGTGGAAGAGTAGGGAAAGATAGAGTTCTTTTCCTTACAATAACCGACCTGGTTTACCAAGGAACCCAGTAGAGTGATGCCTCTTTAATATAGTTAACCTAATTCCAATGTGTGGAGTATTTCCCTCCTCAATTTCGATGAACTCCTATCTCTAATTATTTTGATGTGTTTTGATGCCTCTAACTAATTTGATGCCTCCAATTAATGCCTAGTCCATGCCAATTAGATATATGCTCATTGACTCCAACGCCTAGGGTAGCCCCTATTTATAGCGTTTGAGGGGATATTCTAAATCAATTTATAAATAGGTTATGGAGAATAAAAAAAGAACTGGGGAAAATAGTAAAGGAAAACACCCTGCAAACACTTGGGTTACTCTGAACTAAAACTTCATGTTGCTGGCAGCTTGGATAGAAAGTAATTGAGCGTAACTTGGATACAGACTATACCACCAAGCTAAGTATAGAGCCCTTGGTGATAATCTGGATATAGGTACACCACTAGATCACCACCAAGACTCACTAAACAACACTTATAAAGGCCAAGTCACAGGATAGCCAGAGACGCTTTGATGGGAGAGAGCTTAGGTCGACTTTCATTCAACTTCAACTGAGTACTACATTACAAAATTAGGCCTTTTAAACTTAGCCTTTCTCCCTCTTAAAATGGCTAATCAGAAAAATAAAAGTTTGTAGAAATAGAATTACAAGTTCAAAAGAAAACAGCCCTTAAACAGTAGCTAAGTCTGATCCTTGACACCTATTTAGATTGCTACTCTTCATTATTGAGGTGTCAAGCTACTAAGGGATCAAGGACTAGCTAACGATGATGATTAGCTCCAAGTTGTAGCTACAAATCTTGAGAAACACCTGGGGTAGTTAGCAAAGTACTGCAGCCTAAAGCCCATTGCATTAAAAGGAATTTCAGGTGAGTTTGTGCGCAAATGCAAACGTTGGCTGCTCTGGTTCTGCCACTTTAAGGTCTTCCTGGACAATATTTTAGACATGTTTTTAATCCCTTGAATATGTCAAAGTGTGTTACTAGAAATGAGTCAAAATTGACTCTCCAATATGCTGCCTGACTAGCCTGAAATATGGGGAACCACAAGCTGGCTTGGCTGAATTGATTTGCTTGGAATGTCCTAAAATGTGGAGCAACTTGCATCCTTTGTTAGCTAATTA
The DNA here is from genome assembly GCA_002740545.1 of Lophocereus schottii. Classification (NCBI taxonomy): domain Eukaryota; kingdom Viridiplantae; phylum Streptophyta; class Magnoliopsida; order Caryophyllales; family Cactaceae; genus Lophocereus; species Lophocereus schottii. Next base: position 64,457 of record NCQV01150842.1, read on the forward strand.
TATGATCTAGAAAAGGAGCTTAGTTACTCCTAAAAGAAATTCCAACCCCTACTGGATCAAGAAACAGAATTGGGACTTTATTGCTATCCATGAATGATCAAGTGAGCTTAGACCTTGACTGATGATCTCCTGGCACAAAGTTTGAGCATTCTGGGTTGGGATATTTGACTAAGCTAGACTATTGATGGAATTAGTTCCATCATCCTCCCCTTCTTAAAGAGAATTTGGCCTCAAATTCTCAAGGGGCACATCATCTAGGTATTAACCACACCAGGTCTCCCAGCTGAAAGACCATCTTTGTTCTATGCTTATTAGCTTGGACCTTGTAGCCAACATTACTCCTTTTAATCTTCTCCCCAATTTTGTCATGCAACTCCTAGATTTCTTTTACCCTCTTTTTTGCCTCCACACTTGGTTTCCCTTTAATAGCTCTTGGGGTTAGGAGGGCTCTTGGAACTAAGGGGTCGACACCATATACTGCCTTGAAAGGTGATAGGCTAGTGGTCTTGTATGGTGCCTTATTATATGCAAACTCCACAAGGGGTAAGAGGACATCCTAAGCCTTGGCTTGAATCCTGACCAGTACTCTCAGGTTAGCACTAAGTGTTCTATTTGTAACCTCAGTCTAGCCATCAGTTTGAGGATGATATGTGGTGCTAAATTTGAGTTTGGTACCCAATTTCGTCCAAAGTGTAATCCAAAAATAGCTCAAAAATTTAGTATCTTCATATGAAATAATTGACCTACGAACACCATGGAGCTTCATCGCCTCCTTAAAGTAGAGCTCAGCAACTTAGACTACATCATTGGTCTTTGTATAGGCTATGAAATGAGCCATCTTTGAAAATATGTTAACAACTACAAAGATAGAATCTTTTCGCCTTTAGGTCCTTGGCAAACCCAATACAAAATCAATATTTACATCAGTCCATGGACAAGAGGGATTGGAAGTGGTTTATACAATCCTTGGGGTAAGGAATGGCTCTTGGCTGCCTGGCATGTAGAACACCTTTGGGGATGTCCTGGACATCCTTAGTCATACCTGGCTAGTAGTAATTCTCTTTGACCATAGCTGTCATCTTGTTTTCTCAATAGTGGCCAGCTACGCTTCTCCATGGACCTTTGTAATCAACAACTCCCTTGTCCCACACTTTAGGACACACAATCTGACTCCCTTAAACAAATATCCATTTTGGACCAGGTAATCTCCCTTTGGTTTCTGCTTGCATTGCTTGTACAACTCCCAGAAGTCCAGATCATGCTTATACAATGACTTGAGATGCTCACACCTAAGGACACATGTTTCCAACTAGAACAATAGAAGGTGCTTCATAGATAGTGCATCCGCTCCCTAATTTAGTTTACCTGACTTATGCTTAATTGTAAAATGGAAGGACTAAAGGTATTCCACCCACTGGGCATGCCAAGCGTTGAGCTTGTGTTGCCCCTAAATATACTTGAGAGCCTTATGATCAAAATGGAGAATAAACTCAGGAGCTATGAGATAATGACTCCAGTGCTCCACACACCCTAATGATTGCATAGAACTCCTTGTCATATGCTAAGTAGTTCACATTAGAATCACATAATTTCTCACTAAAAAAGGCTAGAGGCAGGCCTTCTTGAGTCAGAATTCCTCCGATGCCCACTCTAAAGGCATCACACTTAACTTCAAGCACTTTCTTAAAACAAGGCAGTGCTAGAACTGGTCCCTCAGCTAGTCTTCTTTTGATCTCTTTAAAAACCTGTAGGGCCTTGGAATTTCACTGGAAGGAACTTCCCTTTATTTCTTTAGTCATTAGTGCCATAATGGTGCTAAAATTCTTAATAAACCTCGTATAAAATGAAGCCAACCCATGGAAACTTCTCACATCATGGATGCTCTTAGAAACTGGCCAGCTCCTAATAGGTTCCACCTTGCTCTCATCCGCTTGGATCCTATTGGCAGTGACTATATATCCCAAGAAAGTGACCTCATGAGTAAGGAAGGTGCACTTCTTGAAATTCCCATACAATGTCTCCCTTTCTAGAATCTGGATGATCTGCTTGAGGTGATCTAAGTGCTCCTCTTTAGTCTTAGTGTAAATCATGATGTCATCAAAGTAGACAAATACAGATTTGCCAATAAAAGGCCTAAAGACTTGGTCCATCTATCTCATGAATGTACTGGGGGCACTGGCAAGCCAAAAGTCATGACCAATCATTCATGGAGACCTCCCTTTTTCTTGAAGGCAATCCTCTACTCATGCCCTTCTCTAATTCTGATCTGACAATAGCCACTCCTTAGATCAACCTTTAAGAACACCCTAGAGCCATAAAGTTCATCTAGCATGTCTTTCAACCTGGGAATGGGATGCCTATATTTTGTAGCACCTCCAATGGCTAATGTTGATTACTCTAACTTAACCACGGATTTATTAATTTGTAAATGTTGATTACTCTAACTTAACCACGGATTTATTAATTTGTAATGGAAGACTTTTGCTTTGAATGGAGGCATTACCACTGTTCCAGGATGGAACAAGGCTACCTGGTTTACTAACTTTAGGATGAAATAAATATTTGTTCTCTTATGCAATTCATAATGTACGTGGTAACTTAGCATATCAATCCTAAGTTCCATCGACCCCAAAGGTTCAAAAGTACAACTAGATGCAATTCCCCAGGGCGCTACCTACCATCACTGTGAGCATTTGGTTAGCTACTGCCCATTAAACCCTACAGCTCTTGTTTGTTTCTTAGTGCCTTCTGGTCTGCTAGGATGATGGGAGGTTCATGGATCCCTTACCTAAAACAGAAAACAGGAAAATATGCGAATGATGAGCTGAAGCTCAATACGTACATTCCCATGCAGTAAAATAAGTTTTATGTGAAATTAGTTAGCTCGGCCACATTTCAAAATATTTTGTTTTGCAAACAGGAGAGAGAAAATGTATAAGTAAACTTGACTTGCCGATTATTATCTAGAAGTGGACCCCTTGATCGATGTACATCTTGAAATGATCATACTTTAGGTGCTCACCCCCCAAGCCGATCGAGAAGCCTGAGTTGACGCCATGCTCGGGTATATTGATGGGCATAAGCCCTGATAATTGATGGGCATAAGCCCTGATGATTGATAATTGGCGGGGCCACTTGTTTATGTGACAAAACATTGAAAAATTGATTCATTAAATGAATCTTATATTAATTTTTCATTGCTGAGAACCTTGTGAGTGTTTAAAGAACATAGGTAATGTACGTACCTAATCTTTGAAATTCTCTCTCCTTTATAATGAAGAATGTGCATTGGCAGCTTGGAGCGACAGATGTGGCCTCATTCCTGCTTTACATATGTAATTCTTGGTTTAATAGATAATTTGTTTGGATTTCTTGGTTTAATAGATAATTCAAATCCCTTCAACTCTGTGCTAATCGTTAGCATGTAAAAAGTTGTTGACGTGACTTTATTTTGTTTTTGTGTCCATTCCTTTCCTTTTTACTGCTAATCATTTGCTTAATGAATGTTATAAACATGAAATGATGTAATGACGTTATCATCACATTATTCATAAGTTTGTTACTTATCGTTATTTTGTAAACTATTAGTATTAACAACATTATGGGCCATTGCTGTTAATACTATTTTTGCTATTGCATAATTTAAATTATAGTCATTTTTATCCGAATTATTATTAACATTTTTGGTGCCATTACTAGTTCCTTTGACAACTCAATGTTATGCTTTAAGCTTAGGCTTAAACTGCATCTTAGCATCAAATCTTGCATCACCACATCATGGCAATAAAATAACATAACGATAGTCACTACCATGACAATAGCTCTAGAACATTCTGTAATAGTCTCAGGCAAGATATGAGTTCTTTCCCAAAAAAAAACGTAACATGAACTCATATAATTGCATTTCGTCAAACATAATATCCCACTCAAAAATCCATAACCTATAAAATGCGTACTTAGAATTTCTAGCTCACACAGTGCACATCCCAAAATTCATGAAACTTTATCACAAATCTGAAAATAATATGTATATTCGACCGTAAAATTGTCACAATATTGTCCAACCCAATAACTCCCAATAACGAAAACGTTAACCGAATTTCAGCATAATTCACTGGGCAGATTCAATCTAAAATTCATAATTTCGAAGCCATATTGAGTGAATTCATAAGATAATCATCAAGTCACGACACCCTATCAATCAAAAACATCACAACTAAACATGAAATTACATGGTTGTTTTTTACCAATTGACACTAGTGTTCTAATCTACTAAATCCTAAAACATTAAATTCAAAGCTTTATGTTAAGGAACCCAAGAATTACTCATCTTGAATTTGCTCTAAAACCAAGACCTTGATCTCTTCTTCCTCCTTCTTCTCTTTCTCTCTCCTCTCTTTTCTTTCTCTCTCCTCTCTTCCTTCTCTTCTTTCTCTCTCCCGTGTGGGGGCGGTGTGTGTGTGTGAAGCCCCCCCATATATATATAGGCTAAAAGTAAAAAAAATCTTTCTTTTTTAATATTGTTATTGTTATTACCTTGATTTGTTTTATTTTGTTCTTTTCCCTTCTCTTTACATCCACATCGACAGATTTTTAAACTTTAGTTGAAAAATTTGGAGAGACATTTTTATGTTAACAGACGTTCAATTATGCATTAGAATTTAATGAATTATTTTAGGAGTAATCAAAAAGTTTATTTCGAGGACATTCTGCTGATTCAATCTGCAATTGTACAAATACATATGAAGAAAATGCTGAATTGAAATGAAAAAATTTTGGATTGAAATGCGGGGCCCAACGTGATTAATTCGTAATTAACATGATTTAATATAATTAATATGAATATTAGGGTCGGACCATTACAGCCTTTCCCCCTTAAAATAAGTTTCGTCCTCAAAACTTTCACTAAGTACGTGAATTGGCTTTATTATGGTAACATGATATGAATCTAAAACATATTTCCTAACTGTGGGATGCGAAAACATTCTGTATATGTCCAAGTTCTGCTGGTAATTGTAACTTGTAAGCCACTAGGTTCCATGCTCATGTAATGTGCCCCTTAATTTTAGGGCTAAGGATTTGGGCGAAATTGAATTGAAGAGATTCGGATGGGGACTTCTTAATATTCTCATACTGGGGTTTTAAGTCTCCCTGAAAGTTGTAAAGTTTTGAAATGAACTGACCTGTTTGGGTGTAAATCAGGTCATTTTTGCAATTTCTATGCAGTGTATACTTGGAGGGAAAATTCCAAAACTTTTTCTATGGACTGTCCACGTTAGTTTTGAATTTTCTGTAAGATCTCATGAAGTTTGATGGAGTATTTTGAGTTTGGTGATTTTTGGAAGCATTTTGAGTAATTGTATCAAGAGTCTGGCGAGAAGGGAAAGTAGAAGGGGGGATGAGCTGCTTCTCCTGTATGACTTTCCATGTAAGTTCTTGTAATTTGATGTTACCCCCGTTTTGACTACACTTAGTCTTTGCTAGTGTCGAGGGTTGCGCTTTTGTAATGCTAGTAACCACTCATTTCCTAACTCATGTGATACAACTTCAATGCTCATATTATTGCATTCAAACTATGCTTGGCTCCTAGTCAAAAGTTTGATAATTCTCAATTGGGCATTAGAGATGAGCATACCCATGAAGGAGAGTGATGGGAATGGTGGTGATGTGAGTTACAGAATGGCGAAAATAAAGATGGCTATGAATTTTCAAGAATCCAGGAATAGAAGGTGAATGATTGCTCAAATGTGTTGCTCCTTCACGCCTATTTGTAGCCTTTGGATATGTGAGTTTGAGATCTTTCTGTCCTGGGGTCATGGATTTAATTCCTTGAAGCTTGTTCCAATGAGTTCGAATGACCTTTTGTTCTAGGTACACGAGTAGGTTCATCTATTTTGTATTTCATGTCCGTTGCGGTTTTTGAGTGTGTATGATTGAAATCTTTGGTATCCCAGATTTGAGTTTTGAAGTTGGGGTTAGGACACTTAGATGAGTTAAACGCGGATTCAGAGGAATGGAGGTAGGATACAGATGATGTTTAGTAGCACCATTGAAGGAACAAGTATAGAAAATAGATGGGATGAAGAACATACTCTTTAATTAAAAGCTCAAAGAGACCGGAAGATCAGCTTACATGCAGCAAGCATGGCCTTGATTAGAAGAGAATTGATGCAAGTCAATTAAATAGTAGGTTAAATGATTTTAACAGTAGTTTTGGATGGTTCTATGAATTAAGAAGTTGAAATTAATGGTTGCCAGTCATTGGGAGCTGAAGTGCACAATGAGGGAATGTTCATTAAAGATATCTCTGTTGAAACTGTCACAGAAAAATTCCTGAGTTATATCAGTGGCAGATACGATGATTATTGTGCTTTCTTAATCTGATTAAGTAGTTAGAAGGTTGACTTGCAATTCAAGGTGTATTCATTATGAAATATAGAATGGAATAAGAAAGAATTGGAGTGTTTCGTGAAAAATTCGATAGGCGAATTTGGATTTGAAGGGGTAGAGTATAAAATATGCATTATAAAAACAAGATTATATGGAGAAGGTCAAGGTTATACTTTGAGGAACGGAATTTGTCAGCAAGGAAATTGGTGGGGTTATATAATCAAAATATATATATAAGTACGTTCTCAATGAAATGAAGAAGAGAAAGATGAAAGTCAAAGGTATTAGAATGTTAACAACCACTTAAAATTGAGTAAGAAAGGAGCAATAGGTACGAACACCCTTAAGGGGCCACGATCTTCTAGATTATGAGATTACGGAAGGACCAAATATCGTTGACGAAGGCAAAGGTTAAGGATGAGGCAAACATACCCCAATTTAAGAAATGATCGAAATAATAACACTAGTGCAAAAACAAATTATTCAGTAAGGTAAAATAGCAAGGAAATGATATTAGTACATAAATCGAGATGATTAAGAGTGAAGTGGATCAATGACTAAAAGTATTTGAGAATTTTACCGATGTAAGATTTTTAAATGAAAGGAACAGATGACAGATTTGGGAAATGTTGGGTAATTGCAATAGCAGCATGATGTAGATGAAGTGAAAATAACTATGAGTATAAACAAGCTAGGCATGGAGGGCAATAAGAATGAAATCGTTCCAATCATTGATCACATAGGAACTAGAGCATTGTGCATACATTCAGAACCAGAATAATAGGAGAATAGTCATCTATGGAATAATCGGATGTTAAGAGAAAAGAAAAATCACGTTACTATTGAAATAATGACCGCAGAAAATAAGCTAAACAGAGGTTATTAGTGAAAGCAAGAGAGAGACATAACCCATCATAATGGTAGGGATTCCCTTATAGACATTAAAGTCTTAAGAAAATGCAATGAAGGGAAGGATTAGTAATGAATTGCTGCAAAAACTAAACGGTTTGTAGAGCTTAATGTGAATGAAAGGAATTACAAGTTACAATATGTTATTACATAACAAGGGGGTGGCTAGCTTTAGGTGATAGCCAAAGAGGTCAAGAAGGATGCTAACTTAGGCAGTAATATCTGACAAGGGGGGCCTGTTATCAATTGTGCAAAGGTTAGTGGATTCTCATTTAGATCAATACTGGGATTCATGCTAATAAAGCTTCAAGGATTTGAAAAGCTCAAAGGAAAGTTACCTAGATTTCGGTCGATATACAGATATCTCATGGATCTTAATACCCCACAATCCTTTGTTATTGTACCTGAAGTTGTGTTATGATAATGTTCTTTTGAAATTTGACATCTCAACCTCATAGAATCACTTGTAATATTCATAGAGTCCGTGCAATAGACAAACATATGTATGCTTAACTCACCGCTTCAATTTCTTACCAACATACTCTGGGATGCATCGACAAATGCCCAAAGTTTGATTCCAATAGTCATTGTACTTATTAGACTTCTCCAATGATTATTTGTCCCCAAAATCTTATTTACTCCTGGCGATAATATAAATTATGACTTCTAGAGTTCCCCACATTTAAAAGCAACAACCCATCGATATATTAGGTATATCCTTAAGCCTTTCCCCTACGGTTTCACGTTTGTAGATTATCATCTTTCACCAAAAGGGGCGTACTTAAAATTAGATCATCACTCTTGCTACTTGACAAGCCCAATGTCTGGGTGCCCTTCTTTACCCATGACCTAACTCAACATAATAAGAGAAATTATTGATACCATTTCCTTAGAACCTCTTAATACTTATTTAACTCAGTTTTCAACCCAAGTAAGCTTCTGTACATCATTAAACTTGCTGACCTCACTATACTTAAACTTCTGAAAATATTTCAAAATGTTGCTGCTTAGTAGTCTGCATTATAAAATCCAAATCTTTCATTTCCGGTCTCCAAAGAGGTTGTAAAACCTCAACATGAAAAGATCACAATGTCCACTAAAAATTTTATTGAGGACACGAAGCATGATTTACATAGTAAGGTTCCTAAAATTAGGGTGGGATATAGACGTGCACAATCCCAATTTCGATGTATTCTGCGCAGTCTTCAGTAAAGTGGCCACAACTCTATGTACACAACTCAAAATTGAGTAATTTTAGAGCCTATTGAAAGCTAACTCCTCAAGCTATCATTAAACCAAAAATCATGAATTTTTGATGCGCCAATTGATGCCAATTTTCTCTCAAAGTGACCCCTGTTTCAGGTCTGTTGACAACTCAATAGCCACATATTTGTAATCTTTTCTCTACATAACCATTCACTAAAATCACCCTTTAACTTATGTAGATCAGCATAAACATTTTGATATTTATTGCCAATGTCAAAGATCACAAAATCTCATCTAAAACAATCAAAATCCATCATTACATCCTAAACGTGCATGATTATGAACAACTTCAAACATTACTTGTTTTCAAGAGTCTTCTGGGATATGCCATCTAAAACCCATCCATGGTTATCTCCAGGTACCTGCAGATTTTGATTTACCTCATAATAAGCGTAGCCATTATCGACCCAACCACATTATAGACTAGGGAATCTCTACGAGAGTTCTCCCCCACACATTCCCAATATTTCCTGTGTCTATCTTGCCTAAATTAAGGCATGTTTGTTTATATGATCTGGGTCAACGACCTAGATTTCAAAACATCCCCTAATATTCCAAGTATAAATATCCTCCATATCTTTATTACTTACTACCTTTGTCACTGTCGAACATGCTTCTAAGGTATAATGACATGTCTGCACCTAGCAGTCAGTAGCCCATAGAGGTTCACATACTCCACTGGCACCTTAGCAACAACATATTCTTTGTGTGACATCTTATCTTGACCCATACAATCAATGTAAGATCAATTTGTACCACATAAGCTATTGAATTGCCTAACAGCACTCCTTATACTAAATGATTATTGTAAAGCATCTATGACACTGTGATAGGCCCTCAGCATCCCCATTTCTGCAACTTTGCGATGGATATTTCATAATAATCTAACCTATGAATATGACTGCAAAGTACATTCCTCCTGTCTCACATGTATAATTCAATACCACATTAGACCATATAAGCGTTTACGGACTTTTTCTTCTTGCAATAGTTGAAACTTCATGATACCCAAACATTATGTATCCAACATATCATAATAAAACCGATTCTCTAGGTTGAAAGTCACCCAAAATTCCACAAGATTTGCTATGAGCTGAGTATACTTTTCTGAAATACACACGTCACCAAGAGGTTGACTAAATGCATCCTCACTCTAGTTTAATAGCGATGGAAACCCTAAGGAATTATTTAACTATACCATTGATCTTCTTATCAAAAGATTCAGGCTAGGGGAACGTTTTCTAAAACATCCCCATAATGCACTTGTACATATGAATTCCTGGTCACACATTCGTCTTACTGATCTAGCCTACCTCATAGGCATCCCTCTAGCTCTCAGTGATGCTAAATCTGGCTCTGATACCACAACTATAATGCCCCCAATGGCTAATGTTGATTACTCTAACTTAACCATGGATTTATTAATTTGCAACGGAAGACTTTTGCTTTGAATGGAGGAATTACTGTCGTTCCAGGATGGAACAAGACTACCTGGTTTACTAACCTTAGGATGAAATAAATATTTGTTCACTTATGCAATTCATAATGTACGTGGTAACTTAGTATATCAATCCTAAGTTCCATCGACCCCAAAGGCTCAAAAGTGCAACTAGATGCAATTCCCCAGGGTGCTACCTACCATCACTGTGAGCATTTGGTTAGCTACTGCCCATTAAACCCTCTAACTCTTGTTTGTTTCTTGCACCTTCTGGTCTGCTAGGATGATGGGAGGTTCATGGATCCCTTACCTAAAACAGAAAACAAGAAAACATGCGAATGATGAGCCGAAGCTCAATACGTACATTCCCATGCAGTAAAATAAGTTCTATGTGAAATTAGTTGGGGCAGCCGCATTTCAATTTATTTTGTTCTGCAAACAAGAGAGAGCGAATGTATGAGTAAACTTGACTTACCGATTATTATCTGGAAGTAGACCCTTTGATCGATGTACATCTTGAAACGATCATACTTTAGGTGCTCACCCGATGGGCATAAGCTCTGATGATTGATAATTGATGGGGCTACTTGTTTATGTGACAAAACATTGAGAAATTGGTTCATTAAATGAATCTTGTATTAATTTTTCATTGCTGAGAATCTTGTGAGTGTTTGAAGAACATAGGCACTGTACGTACCTGATCTTTGAGATTCTATCTCCTTTATAATGAAGAATGTGCATTAGCAGCTTGAAGCGACAGATGTGGCCTCATTCCTACTTTACATATGTAATTCTTCTTTTGATTAGTGCAAGATCCTGAAATTTATTTGGATTTCTTGGTTTAATAGATAATTTAAATCCCTTGAACTCTGTGCTAATCGTTAGCATGTAAAAAGTTATTGACGTGGCTTTATTTTGTTTTTGTGTCCATTCCTTTCCTTTATACTGCTAATCATTCGCTTAATGAATGTCATAAACATGAAATGAGGTAATGACGTTATCATCACATTATTCATAAGTTTGTTACTTATCGTTATTTTGTAAACTATTAGTATTAACATCATTATGGGCCATTGCTGTTAATACTATGTTTGCTATTACATAATTTAAATTATGGTCATTTTTATCCGAACTATTATTAACGTTTTTGGTGCCATTACTGGTTCCTTTGACGACTCAATGTTATGCTTTAAGCTTAGGCTTAACCTGTATCTCAGCATCGAATCTTGCATCACCACATCATGGCAATAAAATAACATAACGACAATCACTACTATAACAATAGCTCTAGAACATTCTGTAATAGCCTCAATCAAGACATGAGCTCTTTTCCAAAAAAAACATAACATGAACTCATATAATCGCATTTCGTCAAACATAATATCCCACTCAAAAATCCATAAAATGCATACTTAAAATTTCTAGCTCACAAAGTGTACATCCCAAAATTCATGAAACTTTATCACAAATCTGAAAATAGTATGTATATTCGATTGTAAAATTATCACAATGTTGTCCAACCCAATAGCTCCCAATAACCAAAACATCAATCGAATTTCAGCATAAATTCACTGAGCAGATTCAATCTAAAATTCATAATTTTGAAACCATATTGGGTGAATTCATAACATAATTATCAAGTTACGACACCCAATCAATCAAAAACATCACAACTAAATATAAAACTATACAGTTGGTTTTTACCAATTGACATTAGTGTTCTAATCTACTAAATCCTAAGACATTAAATTCAAAGCTTTAGGTTGAGGAACCCAAGAATTACTCACCTTGAATTTGCTCCAAAGCCAAGACCTTGATCGCTTCTTCCTTCTCCTTCTCTTTCTCTCTCCTCTCTTTTCTTTCTTTCTCCTCTCTTCCCCCTCTTCTTTCTCTCTCCGTGTGGTGTGTGTGTGCGTGAACCCCCCCATATATATATAGGCTAAAAGTAAAAAAAAATCTTCTTTTTTTTTTGGATATTAATATTGTTATTGTTATTACCTAGATTTGTTTTATTTTGTTCTTTTCCCTTCTCTTTACATCCACATCGAAAGATTTTTAAACTTTAAATGAAAAATTTTGAGAGACATTTTTATGTTAACAGACGTTCAATTATTCATTAGAATTTTAATGAATTATTTTAGGAGTAACGAAAAATTCATTTCGAGGCCATTCTGCCGATTCAATCTACAATAGTACAAACACATATAAAGAAAATGTTGAATTGAAATGAGAAAATGCTGGATTGAAATGTAGGGCCCAACGTGATTAATTCATAATTAAGATGATTTAATGTAATTAATATGAATATTAGGGTCAGGTCGTTACATATTTGATGGTGATCTTGTTGGTAACTACCCTGTCAACACACATCCACATGTTCCCATCTCTCTTTGGGGCAAGTAAGGCTAGTGCAAACACATAGGCTCAAGCTTTCCCTCACTATTCCATTGGTCTCAACTCCATGCAACCAATTAGAATCATTCATATGATCATGCAAAAGGGTGCAAACTTTAGTCCAATGCAAACAAAAGTGAAGTATATAAATTATAACAGACACGAAACTACTTAAGGACTACATTTTTTGTAATTTAGCATCAAAAATCATAAAAGAAGAATAGAGTAGAAAAGTACGGAAAGACAAAGGCTTTGTCCTCAAGATGACCCAACTGATTTACCAGGAAACCTAACAGAGTGATGCCTCTTTAATAGTTAACTCGATTCCATTGTATGGAGTATTTCTCTCCTCAATTTTTCTCTCCTCTCTCTAATTATTTTCACGAGTTTTGATGCCTCTAACTGATTTGATGCCTCTAACCGATGCCTAATTCATGTCAATTCGATTCATGCCTATTGATGCCTCCAACCCTTAGGGGTAGGCCCGATTTGTAGCGGTTGAGGGGATATTCTAAATCAATTTATAAAGAGGTGACGAAGAATAAAGCAAGAACAAGAGAAAACAACAAAAGGAAAACACTTTGCAAACACTAGGGTTACTCTGAACTAAAACTACAGGTTGCTGGCAGTTTAGATAGAAAGTAACTGAGCTTAAATATAGATACAGACCACACCACCAAGCTATGTTCTAGGCCCTTAGTGACGATTCAGATACATGCACACCACAAGTTCATAACCAATACTCACTAAACACCACCTGTAAAAGCCAAGTCACAGGATAGCTAGAGAGGATTTGAGGGGAAGAAGCATTGCTCAACTTCCATTCACCTTCAACTGAGTACTACATTGCAGAATTAGACCTTTTAAACTCAACCTTGCTCCTTCGCACGGTGGGTAATTAGAAAAATAAAAGTTACTAGAAACAGAATTACAAGTTTAAAAGAAAATAGCAGCAGCTAAGTCTGATTCTTGATACCTATTTAGGTTACTAATGTCCATTATTAAGGTGTCAAGCTATGAAGGGCTCCAAGACCAGCTAATGATGACGATTATCTCGAAGTTACAACTGTAAATCTTGAGAAACACTTGAATAGTCAGAAAAGTACATCAGCCTAAAACCATTGGATCAAAGGGAATTTCAAGTGAGTTTGTGCAGACGTTAGCTGCTCTGGTTTTGCCACTTTAAGTTCTTCTTGGACAATATTTCAAACACATTTTCAAGCCCTTAAACATCTCAAAGCTTGTTGCTAGAAAGGAGTCAAAATTAACTCTTCAAAATACTACCTGGCTGGACTAAAATCTGGCAAACACAAGCTGACTTAACTGAATTGATTTGCTTAGAATACCCCAAAACATGGAGAAACTTGCATCATTTGTTAGCTAATTATGTGAGCTAGCAAAGGAGCTAATTCACTCCTAAAAGAAACTCCAGCCTGTACTGAATCAAGTAACAGAATTCGAGCTTTTATGCAATGCATGAATGATTAAGTGAGCTTAGACCTTGACTGATGATCTCCTGGCATAAATCTTGAGTATTCTAGGTTGAGATCTTTAACAGAGCTAGACTGTTGATGGAATGAGTTCCATCAACCGGTGATATAATCCTGGTCCCATTCAACTAGGATCCTAACTAACTGGTCTCAGCAAACTAATTGATATATCTCTCAAGGGTTAAGCTTCACTCAATTCAAGAGTGAAAGCTAAAACCAATAAAGATTACAATCAAGGGAAAAAGATAGAAACTCAACTAATCTTTGGATACATATTTCACCACCAAAGATTAATCTAGTAAAAACTAAACTCTTACTTGGATACAGATATCACTACCAAGCTTGGGTTTAGGGCCCTTAAGCTTAATTAGTATACAAATATCACCACCTAATCAAGGCTTAAGACTCACTTGATTACCACTCTAATTGACTTAATTAGAGATAAGCAAGTAGAGAATTTAAGGTAACAGCACTGAGGAATTTCACACTCAACTTCAGATTTCACTTCATCATCACTTGATTTACAAAATGAATGGCTAGGATATTTATAATGCATGCCTAAGGTTTTTTTTACTCATTAGCTAATCATTAGGAGATTACTTAATGGTTAGTTTAGCTAAATTACATTGTTTGTTCCTAAACTATGCTAAAACGTGAAGAAAAGCTTAATTACATAGCAAAATGATTATATAAGCTTCTTCCTTAATGATCCTAGGCTGATTGATCACAGTTTCCTCCCTAAGAAGGAAATCATCCATGGCTGTCATCTCAAAAGGTGAGGAGTAATATATGCTTGCCACCTCCTGCTTGAGTGTCTGAATGTAAGCTTGCAAAGTGGCACTATCTTTCTCCTCCATATGGCTTTCTCTCCATTTATGAGTCCCATGGTGACTAAGCTCAAGGTACCAGCCAACCTACCAGACATCTTGGGGGAAGAAACCCACCTAGGAGGGTAAAACTCCCTTACTAAGCAAGCAGCCATGGAGAAGCCGTGTGGCCTGTGTCTTTATGCGATAAGTGTCACTCCATTTTGGTGACTAATACTCAACTTTCTTTAGTGGGAGGAAACCTCAAGATGTCTAGAAACCCCCCTTTTTGAAAATCATGATTTGGACATCACTAAGTACCTTAATCACCAAGATCTTTTTAACCGTGCAAATTTAAATGCTTGCAGGGTAGCTTTGACAAAACGATTGAACTGGACCCCTTAATGTGTTCTTCTACCTTTGTGCTTAACATCACAAACAAACTAAACATCCTATTTAAATTAACAAAAAAAGAATTACGATATTTGGATGTCATCTAGAAAATAATAAAAATAAAATTGAGTAAAAACAGTTCCAAAACTATAGCCTGTACAGTTTGAGTTCAAGAGCTGATTAGAAGTATCAAATGAAGTCGAAATGAGCTGAAACTTGTTTTGCTAGAAAGATAGCTTCTTAGACTTCACATCCATGGTAAATTATTTGACTTGAACCTCAAAGAGGCCTGAATAATTTGGCTCATAAAAATCAAATATGTTGCTGGCTTGAACCCGGTACCTTCTGTCTTGCATCCTTTGAAGGTTTGGACAAAAATACTTAATTTAAAATTGATTTAACTGCATAATTAAGTTCGTTAGGATGTTAACAAACTCTCTTAGTAAAGAAAGCAAAGTTAAATTGAGTTTAAGTTGACGAATCAACTTAAAACTGAAAATGGTTCAAAAAGATTAGGGCTAATTGAGGATGGCATGGGCTAAGTTACATCACTAATCAGCCTATAATTCAAGTTAATTAATCCTGTTTAGTAAAAAAGAACTTAAAGAGAGGTAGCCCACTCAAGTTTCCACCTAGATGACCCCGTCTGACTTTTGGAGGTAGAAAACTGCCTGGATTCTTGGGCTGGGCTGCAAACAGTCCAATTTGTTTCGGCCATAACTTTTATGTTCAACCTCTATTTTGAGTGATTCTTTATTTCTTTGAATGCTTATTGATTCTAATTTCTAGTAAATTAATTTCATAATTTTTAGATAAGTTTGGGATAAGATATAAGAACACAATGAACATGTGTCATTTTCAACGCAAGTCCAAATATTCAGCATATATTTTTTTTCCATTTCTTATCGGACTTTGGTACATAATATGTCATTAGAAAGCTCATTCAATGAAGAATATTGATACCTAGACTTCATAGTCTTATACTCCCTGGAGTGGATCTCAATTGGACAGGAAAAACTATCAATTTAGGCTTATTTGGGCTTTTTGGGCCCTATTATCCTTTTGGACTTGAATTCAAGAATTACTCAACTAGGTCCCCAAGTACACAAGTTAAGGCATAACTTTCATCATTGGGCAATTAAAAATAGGATGCCATTTTTAGACATGTACAGTTAGCCCTTACTTTGGCCTAGTTAGGGTACAACGAAGGTCAAAGTAATGGTCTTCACTTATAGTTGCTTGTTTAACTGTGATGATGTAGAATCCAAGCCTAGCTACTGAAGGTCCTGAGAATTGGTGTCCGCGATGTTAGAAATCGAGGCCTAACTGGGGTCCTAAGACTTGGCACCTGCCAACTTTTGCCGTGACGGTGGTTGATGTTAGAAATCCAAGCCTAGCCACTGAGGGTCCTAAGACTTGGCGGCAGCCAACTTTTGTTGTGACAGTGGCTAAGTTAAAAATCTAAGCCTGACCGCTAATGGATCTGAGACTTGACACCTACCAACTTTTACCGTGACAGCGGTAGATGATGTAGAAATCGAAGCCTAGCGCTAAGGGTCGTGAGACTTGACGCCTGTCAACTTTGACTGTGACGATGGCTGATGATGTAGAAATCCAAGTCTAGCCGCTAAGGGTTCTTAGACTTGGCACATGCCAACTTTAGCTGTGATCGTGATTGATGATGTAGAAATCTAAGCCTGGTCGCTGAGGGTCCTGAGACTTAGCGCTTATGAACTTTCGCCGTGATAGCGGCTGATGTTAGAAATCCAAGGCTGATCGTTGAGGGTCCTAAGACTTGGCGTCCGCCAACTTTCTCTATGACGATTATCGATGATGTAGAAATCTAAGCCTGGCCGCTAAGGGTCCTAGGACTTAACGCCCTCCCACTTTCGCCACAACGGTGGTCGATAATGTAGAAGTCCAAGCCTGGCCACTGAGGGTCCTGAGACTTGGTGCCCACCAACTTTCACCTTGACGGTGTTCCATGATGCCCATTGTGTTAGAAGCTAGCAGTGAGACCTTAGCGGTATAGAAGCCTGAAAAACTGTTGTCAAATTCCTGAGAACTTGGTGGCATGTGAGCTTGAAGGCCTGTAGCCAGATCCTTGTGAACTTAGAGGTGGTGAGACTTGATGACCTATTAGTCTGATTGATGGCATCTGAGCCTAAAGACATGTAGCTAGATCCCTGTGAACTTGTTGGTGTTTGATCCTAAACATTGATCCCTGAGGGCTTCATAGCATGAGATATTGAATGTCAAACCTTGAAGTTTGAAGCCCCATTTTTTAGCCCCTTGGCCGTTGAAGTCATCTCTTTCTAATGGGGGACTACGGAATATGAAGATGTCTTGGATGCTGAGGCGTCCTTTTTAATTAAGATAAACAGGATGAGGTATCCTCTGTGACTAGATCCTCTTGACCTTGAGTACTTGACAAGGTTTATATCTTGGGTGATGATGCTTACACAAAGCCTGCTTTAAGGTTGGAGCCCCCACTTTGACTAAGCCTGATTAAGATCATGGTCAAAGTATAAATGTCTTCTATGACAGTTGTTGATGTCATCTTGAGAACCTTTGATGTAGATTCATGGCTGACAAGGGTTATATGTTGTTGTTATAGGGTCGCTATGTAAGCTGATTGCACTTGTCTTCAATCCAGGGTTCCTAAGTGGTCAGGAGGGAGGGCAGTCTAATCAATAGGCCAAAGACCTATGCATTGATGTATGTGCACTTGCTCACCTAAGTGGGACTATGTAAGCATGACAATTATGCAAACTCGATTGTGCTGACTATGCAGGTATAATTATGCTAGCTACGCAGGCATGATCACGCTAACTAGAGTAAATGTGATTCTTCCTATGTTTGTCATAACAAAAACCCTAGATGTGAGAGAATAGTGATAGGTAAAGATGCTTTTGCTAGTTTTAGTTGGAGTAGCCTCCAATCCAATAGAGTAAATATAGTCCTTCCTATGTTGGGAAGATGCTTTTGCTGGTGCTGTATAGAGTAGCCACTAGTTTAGTGCAAAAAATATGGTTATGTCCTTGTTAGAAAATGTTTAACATGAAAGGATTCCTAACTCTCTAAGGAAATGTAGGAGAACCTCATGTTTTGTGTAATGGGTGAGTGCCCATTTAGGAAAGTTGAAAATATGGCACGAGTATTTGTTCTTAAATTTATAGTCATGGTTGAGACCAAGAGTCCTGAATTTTAGGAAGGGCTATGATGATTGAGACATAATGGTAAAATGGGTGAGCGGTTGGTCCAAATCTGATTCGATGAGTGCAAACAATGGAATGCTTCATTGTCCTCAAAAATCAAGATTTTATTTTCACTCTCCTTTACCTGGTTCACCTTTTTAAGTTTTCAGGCCAGCCACTCTTTATTCTCTCTCTTTATTTTTTTTTTTAAGACTAAAGGACGCATTTTAGATGTTTCATTACAGAAAAGAATCTTCGTGGTCAGGTATCACAGGGTTACCTGCGTATTAGGTCAGTTATAATTCAAGATTAAGAACACGTAGCTTAAAGGAGGGATGCATCCAAAAGGAATTTTTAAGGTAGGCTTCTGGGTTAGGCTGCCCGAGGAAGGGAATCATCATGAAGGCTCAAATAACCCTTACAAAATTCCTAAGTGTATATAAGAAATGAAGTTTAGCCTAAAACAACAATTTGTCCTTTCTTTTCTTGTTCTTCCTATTTTCAAACTTTGTTTTATTTTGGGGCAAGACTATTTAGTTTAGACTTTTCTCTTTTTTTTTTTTGCTGATTTCGATATTGATGCATCCATAGCACTCTCCTACTCCCTGGTTGTGATGGAGGTAGTTATGAAAGAAATAGTTTTATTTAAAAGCTCAAAAGGATTCTGAATGGCAATTTATCAGGTTTAATAGAGGTGCTAATGCTGGTTGTGAAATAAGGCCTTCGATCCTAGGCATGTCCTTAAAGTTGTATGGCTTATTAGAAATAAATTTCTGATTTTTCCCCTTTTTTGATGACGGTTTGGAATCTCAGTCTGTTTCTTTATTTCTCTTTCTCTCCTTTTGCCCAACTTGCCTTGTTAGGTTCTCAAGTCGGCCCTCTTTTTTTTCTTTTTTTCTTCCTTTTTCACCCTATATTCGTCATAGGATAGAAGCATTCTATAAAAAAGAACATGAGAATACGGAAAAGAACTAATGAAGGAGATGATTTTATTAATAAATCAAGGTTCCATCAGACTTGGATTTTTGATAGAAAGAAAAGTGAGTGACTCTCTGACTCAACACATGACTATGGGTTTAGGACACATCACATATTCTAAATTCAATAGAACTTGAGGCCTCTTGTGTGGAGGTTTTTTGTCTTGGATTCAACCATGCAAGCCGAGTGGGTTGTTGCCCTTCATGAGTGGTTCCAATAGTGATGTATTAGGTGTAGCAATATGGAGCATGCACCTCCTTACTTATGTGGCCTTTGTCTTTCTTGTCTATATTATGATAGTTTCCCTTTCAATTACTACCAGTCTTGGCAGGTTCCTCCCTAGCTAAGTCTTCCTCGAGCAGTATGCCCATATTCCTTAATGCAGTGAAATTTTCCAATGGCGTGAATCGCAAGTGCTATCTATATGTGGGCTGGAGGTTTCTAATGAACAACCTTGCTTGATCAACCTCTGAGGGTCGGTTAGCCATATGGGCGGTTTTTGCCCTCCATCGAGCAAAGAAGTCAAAAAAGCTTTCCTTTTTCTTCTACTTAGTTAATTCCAGGTCTCTGAGTGTAATTGGTTGGTCATCATTCTTTCAAATACTGATGTAATAATTCTTTATGAAGATCATCCCAGTTTGTGACCTTTTGTGGGTTTACAGAATTATCACATCTCATTACATCCTTGTTGAACGCCCAAGGAAATATGATGTGGAAGATTTCCTTGTTAATTTCTTTTAGTATCATTGCACTAAGAAAAATCCTCACATGATAGTGAGGATTTTCAATTCCATGGAACTTGATGTCTGACATAGTGAATTTTGGGGATAGCTTCCTTTTTAGGATAGAAGTGAATCCCACATAGTCATTTGTGTAATTGTTGAACATGAAAGATTCCTTAAGCAGTTGTTCTATTTGATCAATTCGTGGATTAATTTAATGGGTGCTCTTTTTCTTCCTTCTTCTTATCATCTTCGCCCCCTCCATTGTGAATTTTGTCACTTTTTTCCTTTGGAGCGCTCTTGATAAGAGTTTGGAGTATAGTGGGTATCCGTGCTATCTACTTGTCACTTTCATCCATCCTAATCTACATCTTTTCTAGAACCTTCATAATTTGTGCTATCTCATTATCGTTCCCAGCCATCAAAATTGATGTGGTGTTGGACTTGGACTTGGACTTTGTTCTTGACATAGTAAGTAGAGTTTCCTCTAATTGCTCTTGTGCTAGAAGTCTCCCAGTATGTGGACTTTACTCGTACACTTTCTTTGCCTTCTCTATCTTAAGCAATAAGGTGAAGGTTTAGAAAGGCGGAATGTTATGAGTGGTCAACCATGCTGGATATGGGTTAAAGGACATGATTGATGACGTGCAATTTTGAAAAGAAGGAGAAAA
>NCQV01150878.1:4642-15952 GCA_002740545.1 Lophocereus schottii
AAAAAAATAATAATTTTATTTGAATCTTCTCTGTTATATACCTAGTTTGTATGCAATATCATCTTCTTTGTTATATACCTAGTTTTCTTTCCCTTCCCAATCTTTCACTCAATCCCTTCTCTTTGTCAACTGAAATTGTATCTCTTCTGTTGCCTTCCAATTACCGGTACCCTACTGTTGTCTATACTTTTCCCTCTTGAGTGAGTTTGCATTCTCTTTTTCCAACCCTTGCTTAGTTTAACGTATTGAAGTGTTTGATATGAAAAGGTATTTGATATTGAAAATGTGTTCAATGTTTTTTTCAACCAACAAAATGTGTTCAACGTTACATTTACAAATGACAAAAAATGCAAATACTGAATGAAAATGTATAATCAAATTATATTTAATTTAATCCGATCCGAATTGAATTTATCTAGCATTTGATCTGACGGTGTTAGATTTGGATCATATTTTAAAATCCGATTATTAATTGAATCGGATTTGAATGTTTAGATATGACAACCATGATGCTGCTACCTCTACTGTCTCAACAGAATTCATAACTAACTCAGTTAGTTAGTTAGGAGGTTATAGTTTGTTATTTCTTCTCCTGACATCTAGGGGATGGTTTTCCCTACTTTCCAATGCATGTATATAAGTAGGTATTCGGGTTATTCTCAGACATGTGTGTGATACATTCAGAAATGAAAGCAATAACAAATTCTCTCAATTCTTGATTCCTCTATCTTTGATTTCTTTAGCTCATTGTTTCAAGATATCTGAGTTGAATATAATCTGTTGTCATTCATAGTTACCTTCTCTTAATTCACGTACATAGTAAAAGCATTGGAGAGTGTGTCCTTTGTGGTATGTACCATGCAAATATAGTTGCCCTAGCTCCCTAGCTTGTCCTTTGTAGTATGTACCATGCAAATATAGTTGCCCTAGCTTGGATTTATGCTTGGCAATGGCAAAAATAGTGTGTTTATGATTTGCCTTTTGTTCTACATTTTTTTCTTATAAGATTTGGTCCATCAAGTAATTTAACAGTCTGGTTGCCTAAGATGGCTAGGAATCCAAGATACCTATAATTAGCTACTATATATAATTGCACTGTATTGGTAAGAAGAAACAGTTACATTGAATGTTGACTGATTGCTATGTAAACAGTTACGGTGAATGCTGGTGAGTGATTTTAGCCTTCAAATTTGCAGAAAATATTGGCAATCAATCTTCTACAAAATCAGAATCAAGTATGTAAATGGCGAGTAAATTAATTTATCGCACAGTCAAAGGGATTTTCGAAAATAAATAAATAAATTTCAGACTAAAAAAGATTAATATTGAAATCTTGAATGTATTATATGATGATGGTAGATGTAAGGGATAATGGATGATGCAGCGAAGCAGGAGGGACAAGGGTCCCCAAGAAGAGATATATAGAGGGCATGCATGCGTAGGTTAATTATATGAATGCCTGTAGGGGGATCAACAAAATCATTGACCCTAGACTTGGTACAAGTGAATAACTAGTGAAACCTGTTGATGTTGGCTGGAGGGTATAGGGTGAATGGTCGATCGAAATTTTTAACGTGACAAGATACGTACATAAGTATATGCATATATATATATGCATACAAAGGCTGTTTTCACCTTTTTTTTTAATTTTTAATGTCGTGTCTTTACAAATAAGGCAGTGCCATCTCTATTCTCTGCAGTTTCTAACAAGAAGATCCTTTCATCTTTTATTAGCAATTATTCTTATCGTACCAATATTCTGTCACAATTAGTCATTTAGAGGGGTGAAAACATTTCACCAGAAGGGGAAAAAATTTGATCCAAAAGTGACAAATCTCTACTCTCTCTCTGTCAAAAAAGCTTAAAGTTGAGAAATTGACAGGTGTACGAACCAAATCCAAAGTGACCCCTTCACCTCACCTCAATCTTTGCCGCTGTTATTTCAGTGATTAGGAATTATTACTGTGTTTGTGTTGGTCAGTCGGCCCGCAATCAATGGTTTGCTACCACGGTGATGAGCATAAATTAGCAAGTTGGCTATAACATGAAACTAATCGACACTTTACTTGGAGTCTTTATCTTACAATTTGTGACGTATTCTTTGATCATCATGCTTTATTGTTAGATAATTAATCCCCCCCCCCAATTGATTGTGAGTGTTTTAATTATACATTTTAATCTAATTTTTCTTTCATCTTCCATTAGTCTAAGCTAAGTAAGGGTATGTTCTTTTCGTTGGAAAATAGGGGTTGAGAAATTGATGAATTTGGTTGAAGTGGGTATTTTTTTGTTGAAATTGTTTGAAGTAGGTTGAAATAAGTTGAAGTGGGTTAAAGTGTGTTGAAATTGGTATATTTTTTATATGATTGGTTAGTTAAAATAGTGGGCTGAAGTTGGTTGAAGTTGGTATTATTTTATTGAAGTTCGTGAAGTGGGTTGAAGTGAGTTGAAATTGATAAATTGGAATTTACCAACGAAAAGAACACTCAATGTTGGCCCATAATAAGAGATGCATATCTTCCAATGCATAACTAATTTTGCTATTTATGAAAGATGTGTTTTGCTTTTGAGAAGCCCTTTTGTCTAGAACTCCGAACTTGAAGAACTTCATCAAAGAATTAAATGTGTGAATCAGAACAAAACACATATGAAAAACTTCTCGTAAAATGGATTGTGTAATACATAAGTTCTATGTATGACGATCTTATTTAAGAGATAGTGAAAGAGAGTACTAATGCATAGGGTGGCTTTCAATAGTTTTGGCGATAATTAATTACTTTCAGGGTGATATTTAATTAATAAAGTCACACCTAAATGAATTATTACTCACATTCCTTTAATAGTGAAGACTTACTTAAATAACTACCTCACTTAGAAATTTGTGTTTTGTAGGACTAATAAGCATCACTCCGAGAATCAAAGCCTTTTTTTGTTTTTTTGAAATAGCTGAGATTTAAGGGTCCCCTATGTTAAGACAGTTTAAGTGATCACATACAAACAATAACCCCATCCCCTGTGTCAGTCATTCCTGTGGTGTCTTATTGCCAACACTTGAGGACATCTAAAACCACGGGTCAGGTTAACTTGCGGTGTTGTTCTTCAATGGCCATATGAGCCATTGTCATGTTTCTTAGTTTGTGGGGTGTAGTTAAGAAAGGGTTTCAACCACACAGAAAAAACTATTATAAATGATGAAAACAAAAGCAATTGGTTACAAGAGAAACAGAACAATCAGGACAGACACATGAATTACAGGGGGATTGTTCATCATTGGGTTTGATTAAAGGAAAAAAAAAAACAATAATAGTTAATTATTGACTTGATATTTTGAGAAACATGTGGTCAAAAGCATAAGTTGATGAGGGATGAATATTTTATAAAGTATTCTAGCACACTTGTTTCCGTACACTTTGGACTGAAAACACGTACTTAAAAGAGTTTTTGGATTTTAAAAGTACATATACTCTCAAAAATACAGTATATTTTATCATCTTTTCTATCCTATTGTACAAAAATTAAATACGATGAATCTTAAATCTTTTACCAAGGAAATTTCAATATCATGTTTTGAAGCCCATGTGAATTGAAAGCTAACATTGGGAGTTTAAAAAGTTCAAGGAATCTGAGGCCTTTTAGGCTTTTACTGAGCTCTTGACATAAATTCTTGTATTTAAAAAGCTAATGTCAAATATACCGTCACCAAAATCCTTCTGGCCATTCACTGTGTTCTTCAACGTCTTTGTGCATTTCCCAAACAAAGTTGAGTTATATTGTAATTTCACGGAGTAAATATTTATTTCAGGTGATAGATTATACTCGGAAGGAAAGATTATTATGATAGACCATTAAACTTCATTTGTGAATTGTGATTCACTCCCAATCAAGACAAGAAAACCTCAAAGATAAAATCAAAATATCCTTCGCAATTTGATATATCTAGATTTAAGAAAACCCGCACTAAAGAAAGAGAGAAAAAACTCATACTTAGGAGAGATTTTTTTTTTTTTAAAAAAAAAGAAACAGCTTGCGCCAGGCTAGGAGACAAAACCTACTTCAAACGAAACAACCTTAAATTTTCACCCAAAGAAGAGAAAACTTATTAGGTCAACTTATGATAACACGACTGTCACATTTTAAATTGATGTTAAATTTGTAATATCATTGTCGTACTATCTCTAGTTCACTCCCAACTTATAATTATTAATTAACAGAGCATTTTTCTTATTGATATAGTGGGGTAGTATAGATAAATTAAATATCATGATTCATGAGAGAATCTATGGTGCAAAATGATTGAGAGACACAATGATGGTTTAAGTGGCCGGATTTGTCTTTCTTTATGTAACTGATTAATTTCATATTTCAGGGAGATTTACTTCCAAGTGTTCAACCAACCACCACCCAATTATAAAATAGGTAATTGATTTAATAATTGGAGTTACTAAATTAGGAAATAAAGTCATAAAATGTATACAAGAAATTGATGGGCATAACATCATTAAATTAGGGTATATTTTAGGTGCAATGAGTATTTACAGGAATTTCTTTCTAATGTTCACCAATAGAGGGCTCTCATATCAATTGTAAACATTGAAAATATGCCTCCTTTTAAGATCAACCGTTTATTATCAACTACGTTAACCTTTGGGCATCATTATATATAGAAGAATTAATTAAAAATATGATAATTATATATAAATAATGATTAGTGAAATGATTATTTGAAGAGATGTAAATAGTTAATTTGTACATCTTGCTCTTGAAAGGGTGTAATTATGAAGAGTACTTCCCTTTTTAAGTGATTTTTTGTAAAAAGATGTCATCTTTTCATGAAAAAGCGCGTACATCTCTATAAATATGTGACATCTATGACATGCATGGGTATGGCTTGATAGACATGACTAAGAGAGTTCTACTCATAGCATAGTCCCTAGAATTTATGTCATGTTGTGGGAACATAATTAAGATCCTATCTTCGTGAGTGCAATATGTAGATAAGGAGGATTTCTGGTATCCCAAAGACCTATTTAGGATGTCCTCTTGCACGTGGCTGGACGAAAAAAGTCCTTAAAAAAACTATATTCCGGTTGGAAAGTTCATGACTTGTTGAGATTATAATTATAATTTCCACATTAGACTTTGATATGAAGATATGAATATTTTCAGGAACCTTGTCTTAAGAGGTTGAAAGGTCATTGTTTAATAGTTGGACTTCGTTAAAGTAACGTCTTTTCAATTTTAGAGGTCTTGTGTGTGCAAAATTGAAGACTTACAAAGACAATGGTTTGACATAGATCCATGTGATATAGTTTTGTCCAGGCGTATATATTATTATGATCATGACTATGTTAAGGTCATGTGATAACTTCTTACGACCTTGAAAAGGATGGTGTAGAGCCCATGCTATGTCACCCATTGTGAAACTTCAATTTAACGCTTGTGGAAACATCGAGTGTTAAGTTCAATAAGTCAAAGTATATCATTTATGTGACTTGTTTGTACTCACCGTTATTACCATCCAAGTGGAGTGCTAAGTAACCAATATTTTAAATAGTTGATGACCTTTCGCTCTTAGTGAACCTCAATGGAGAATATTGGAGTGGGTATAAAAATAGATGTTTGATTAAGTTGTGCATGCTTAATAGATAATTTATTTATTTGTTATATTTAACCATTTTCATTGACACTTTACTGGGGTATTGATGAGGTTTACACAGTAAGAGTGAAGTTTGACCATTTCTATATATATATCGAATTTAGGCTTGGCTCTAGAGTATTTACAAAATGGATACAAGAGATATAATTGTTAATAGTATCAATTACTAAGTAATCTGGCATGGGATGAAAGTCTTGTGTGTGTCTTCGATGCAAGTAGTCAGAGAGGATAGTTAGCTCAAAGCATAGCCTACCATGTTATCCTAATCATTTGATGACAGGTCATTAGGATGGAGGTTCAATCGTAAGACACCACCATATATGCATGAATCCTCCAGAATCCCTAAATTTGAAATGCCATGTGTTATGAAATATGGTGTGTGATTTTTGGAGGTTATTGCCATAAAAATGGACATATGATAATTAGATATAAATAATAATTAGCAAAATTATTATTTATGAAGATGTATAAATAGCTAATCTGTACTTCGTGCTTGAAAGGGTGTAATGGCTCTATTGAAGTGGTGTTTTGTGAAAGGATGTCATCCTTTGATAAAAAGGTATGTACATTTCTATGAATATGTGAAATCTACGACATGCATGAATATGCTTTAGTGGGCATGACCAAGAGATTTGTATTAACGCCATAGTCCTTAGAATTTCTATCATATCTGAGACACTTGCAGTTCTATTTTCGTGAGTGCTACACGCTGACAAGAGATACTTCTTTAGTTCGTATCCCAAGAACCTATTCAGTATGGCATGTTCTACGATGATGTAAATAGAGTCTTCAGGAAAAGTGTATTCCGCCTACACAGAAATCTCGGTTAATTTAATTTGACACTAAGTTTGTTTTATACAAACTTATCTTTCTATCTATCAGACCAGATTTTTCACCAACAATAATTATATTGGGTTGTGAGATAAATGGAAGTAGTCGTGATGATATGAGGATGCCAAGAAGATGCTTTCATGTTTTTCTCTCTTAAGGAAATACGAATATTAACTGGTGAAAGTAACATTATATTCTAGTTCGAAAGTATATATCGATTATTGATTATGAACCAGATAAATGTTAATTCTGTCTTGGTGTATAAACTTTTCACAACTTTTAGAAGGGACCATTTTTGTGGTGTAAATTTATGTACGTTTCTTATCTTATAAGTGTGTCTACATGTGCGAATTGATGGACATACGACTATTAGGTACATATTGTTGTTACATCAAGTTTTTCAATAGTGAAAGTTGTTCATACGTGTAATATAAATGCGAGGGGACATCTTAGAATAGTACAGGACGTAGAGATCAAA
Organism: Lophocereus schottii; assembly: GCA_002740545.1. Lineage (NCBI taxonomy): Eukaryota > Viridiplantae > Streptophyta > Magnoliopsida > Caryophyllales > Cactaceae > Lophocereus > Lophocereus schottii. The sequence goes on from NCQV01150878.1 coordinate 11,608, forward strand.
CTACAGCAGGAGTAATGAAAATAACATTTCTAGGAGCAGTTACATATTTTAGTCATCTTTCCATTTCACATGAGACCTCCTCTATCCAACAAACAAGAATGGACCAATATATTAAATTTTAAAAAGACAAAATATATTAAATTTTAAAAAGACAAACGTTTAATTTGATTCTCCATATAACAAGTGTTGACCTAATAGGCTACCAATACGTTGATATTTCTTTTGCTCACCAAGAGAGGGGAAAAAAAAAAAAACCCTCAAAAGAGGAGGTAAATTAAAATAAGGTGAACTTATTTAAGTAGTAGTAGACTTAGATATACAATGTTCAATACAAAATCAAATCCGCATTACCCATTCCAAATATTATATATAAAAGGATATATTACAAGAAAACAAATATATAACAACAATTTATGGGTGTTGTATTGGCACTATGAAATGTTGCATTAATGTTAATGCAACATTTTTTGAAATATTACCTATACATGAAGGTTTAAGTAGTTTGATACTTATTTTTTTTAAATAAGGTCTGGGATTCGAGTCTTGTGAATAAAAAAATTCTATGATAGAAAAACTCTACGCCTTGTTGGATTATTCGACTGTAAATAAATGGAAGATCCAAAACTAAAAAAATATGTATATTTTTAGAAACATTGCCTTAGGAGCCCATTGGGACCCTCATGGGGTCTAAAATTCAACAATGTTTGGCAAATAACTTTTTGAAGAGTTTTTTTTGTCAAAAAGAGCTTTTTTAAATAAGATTAACTGTTTGATCAAATACAAAAGCCAATTTAGGTGTTTGGTGAATAGGAAAAATGTTTCTAAAAACCCTTTTGGGTCCAAAAAGTTTATTTGAAAAGGCTAATTCCATGACTTTTTTAGAAGAGCTTTTTGAAGAATTACCTTTTGTCTTACAAGTTTATCAGAAACAGTTAATTTAACCGAACAGTTTTTCAACAAACAGCAAATTCAAACAGCTAACTCAAATAGTTAACAGCTAGTATAAATAGTTAATGGCTAACAATTATTTGTCAAATAAGGCCAAAGAGTGAATTGGCTGCAATGCATTGTAAGGGCATTAACATTACCGCACATAATTAACTTGAAATGAACACATAATTGAAAAGTTAAATATTTTCAACCACATATCATAGCTATAAGATATAGTTACGTAGCCTCATAAATATGCATACTACAACGCGGTACATATATATTATATTCAACTTGTATGGAAGAACCGAATCGAACACAATTAATTGATATATACACCTGAGTGGTAGGGCGATGAGACTGGGTGGAGCCTAGGAAATTGCAGGCGCAGTGAAAGAACATGATGCATGGATGATATCATATAAGATAAATGATTGTCAATGCAAATGCATAGAGGAGAATATTAGGGGCCGCCATGCAGATCAAGAGGCATTCACGGGCGTACCGCGTACGCCCCTGTTGGAAGGGAAACCAAGAAAGAGAAGATTACTGTTGAATTTATGATCAAATCAAGCCCTGTAATTTTTCTCTTTTCAGAGAGTGAGACACAATTATTGATATAGGAAGAATGGTGTAAAAGAACTTTTGAATAATTGTGTCTGAAAACTATATAATTTGTGTGAAATATGAGCTTTGTACTCACAAACTCTCATCTGGGTCACCCAAATCTTATAAAAACTGAACCTACTTTAAAAATTATTGTTGTTATAGATGCTTAGACAATACTGAATGATAGCCTAATAGTTAGAAGGAATTCAACTTTTACTTAAGAAAAATTGATTCAAATTTCACTAAAAACATAAACGTTACGTTTTTTAACTCCTTATTCCCCTTTATCTTCTCATGACTTTCTCAAGAGTTTTCAACCATGTCTTGTGGAGAGGGGTGGCAATGGACAGCTATAGGGTGGGTTTAGCCATACCTCACTCATGCTCATTTTCAAAATTAATACTCATACACATACTCATATCCATCGGGTGTAAAACTATACTCACACCCATGCCTGGCGGGTGTAACGGGTATGTGGGTTTTATTCGGGTACATATAAAACAAAACAAATTAAACCCATTATGTACCCATATTCAACATCAAATAGCCAATATGTCACATGAGCATCAAGGTTTCAACAAAATATCATATTCACCAAATACAACTAAAAGTTTCCAAATTCAAGCAAAAAATTAACACTCGATAGTTATAGTTTCTAACTAAATGTCCCATTCTTGAATATAATACAACTCAAAGCAACTAACAAAATATCTAATTCCAAACAACAAACTAGAACTTTGAATAAGTGAGTACGAGTTTTAAACGGGGCGGATACGGGGCAGGTGGGAACTATACTTATACTCATACTCATACTCATACCCATACGGCCATACCCATACCCATTTTAGCAATACCCGCCATATGTCCATTTTTTCTCATTTTCAATACCCATACCGTTGGCCCGGGTTTTACAGGTTTAAAGCGGGTGCAGATTTTTTTGCCGGCCCTACTTATGAATAGAGACATACAAGTGTCTAGCGATACATATATATTTTATTAATTACTAGATTAGTCATGAGAGTTATTTATAGATTAGGTATATACATTTATTTAGAAAGCTTGTGTTGATCTCTACTCTTTCTAGAATCTAGAATAGAAGCAGAGCATGTCCAAATACAAAGAGGTTAAAACATATTATTCATCTGTTGGAGATTGGAATATACCGAATATTAGTCCAGTTAAACTGCGCCTCTAGGCTTCAACATGAATCACATAGATGGAGTAGGTATATGCTTTTCATTCAAGTTAAAACAGTGGAGTAGAATTCAAAAACGTAGATCAAATGATATATCTTCTCCATGAGAGACTTCAAAAGTTAGCATGCTGAGTGTTAATTTTGAAAATTAAATTACATATATATAATTTTATATTTTATTTATTCGTTAATTATATTTTACTGTCATTTTTACTTCATCTTGACCTTTTTTCAAAAGAAAATTAAAAGGTGTATTAATCAATAATTAAATAGTGTCCTAGCTTCCATTGCTAATATATATGTAATTGGATCCATAATAAATTCATTCACTAGTGCAATTAATATGATAGGATAATGATTACTCTATGTATCCTAAATTAATTATTTGTATGGTGCGAAAGTTAAATGGGTAATCAGTAATGTAAACTAATTAGGGTAATAGGGTTTGAAAAATAGTTAAATTTCTTAAATTCAAAATTTTAGATGGTTAATACCATACCGTCAAAAATATAATAGAATATATATTCTCTAATGATTTTTCAATTTTATTTTCTTTTATCACCATTATCCGGCCAATGTTTAATTCAAATTTCTATAAAAATATTGTTAACTATCCAATTGTATTGGTGTAGGGAGTATCACATGATTTTGGATTGAGAAAAATTATACAAGTATATTACATTTAAAAAACTTGCACTACGATTGTAAAGTATAATTAAAGAATATTTCATTATATTTTTAATTATGTTAGGTTAACTTATTTAATGTATTGAATCTGATAAAAAAAAGTGTTAACAGTTAAACATAACAAAGTTGCATAGTTTAAACACTGAGTATTTATTTTACTCTATGGTGTGAATAATGATGTATAGTCTAAATTTAGTAAAAACTAGAGTTATTTATATGTCTAAAGCTTGAACATAAATCTGTAATTTGTTAAATATCAACTCAAGTAGCACTTTAAAAAATATGTAAGTTCTTTAATTTTGATGATCATGCTGTTAGTTGAAGTTCTTGTCCACTGACCATGAGGAGAAAAAAAAACTCACAAACCCTAGTTAAATGTGTAAACACATAGGCCTTGTTTGGCAAACATTCGTTAACGGTTAGCTGTTTGAATTAGTTATTTATATCAGCTGTTTTAATTAACTGTTTGCAGAAAAACTATCCATTAAGATTAGCAGTTTCTGATAAGGTTGTGAGATAAAAAGTTAATTCCCAAAAATGCTCTTCATAAAAAAGCTAAAAGAGTTAGCTTTTACAAATTAGTTTTTGAACCTAAAAAGCCATCTCAAAAAATTCTTTTACCAAACATCCAAGTTACCTTTTCGACAAGGCCAAACAGCTCATTTTGATCTAAAAAATTATTTTTTTTTACACACCCCCATAAATTTCGTAAATAATTTGCGGAATTTATTAAGCATATATATATATATATGTATACGTATGTGTGTGTGTATATATAAATATATATATAAACATATATACACATATATATATATATGTGTGTGTGCGTATGTATGTATGTATATACACACACACACACACACGCACACACATACATATATATATGTATATGTGTGTGTATATATATCTATATATGTGGTGTGT
>NCQV01150893.1:0-14889 GCA_002740545.1 Lophocereus schottii
TCAGGCACCACAATTCACCCCCCTCTTGTGGCTGTATACTCACGTATTCAACATATGTCATCTTATATGTAAAATAATGCTTAAATTGATTGAGTTGTATTTTATTTCAAGTTCCAATAATTAGGCATATAGACCAGCAGGCGGTCCAGGCTCCTGATTGTTGGAGCAATAAGTAGCATAGACCACCAGGCTCTTGATTGTTGGAGCAACAAGAATTTAATTCTTGTTCGCACTCTATATATGTCATGTTTGGTAATTAGTTGTTAACTATTAGTTGTTAGTTATTTTTATTAGTTGGTTGTTGTTCACTATTTGAATTAGTTATTTACATTAACTGTTTGAATCAGTTGTTTCTAAAAAGTGTTTGATAAAATTAGCTATTTCTCAGAAGATTGTTTGTTAAAATTCTATTTATGTCCTTTATATATATTATTTTTTAGTTGAACATAATTTTTTCTTTATTGACCATTTTATTTTCTTTTCACAATGAATTAAATTTATGCCATGTCTAAAAATTAATTTAATCCTTGGAACCTTATTTTGTAGTCATTAGTTATCTTATTTTCTATTCAATTTATATGTTATCACTACTATACCCATGCCTTACAACCTTGTTTTGTTATTCATTTGAGGAATCTTTTTGGTTGTGAGTTGAATTTGATATGATTTTTATTTATTTTAATTTTTCAAGTATCTTTTTTCTTTGTTTTTTACAAATTGAAATTTATATAAATATCAAATCATTTGATCTTCATTAGATTCAATTCAAATAAAACACATGTCACTATTAAACAAACGGAAAAAGGGAGAGACTAGCAAAATAATTTAAAGTATAAGTACCAAACATTGATATTACTTTCAATTATTTAAAAAAAAGGATAAGTTAGGAATGTAAAAATTAAAAAAAAAAGAACTCTTCATTAGAACTAATGGCACAATGCGTAATTTTGATAAAGTTTTGGACAATCATAAATTGCATTTTGAGGTAAAACAGCTATCACAAAAAGTTATTTACCAAACACTAATTTAGCTTTTTTTAACTAGGTTAAAACAGTTAAAAAATTTTAAAAAATTATTTTCTATCAAAAAATTATTAAAAAAGCTAACAACCAAACGCCCTTATAATTTTTTAAAATTTTATTTGAGACAATACATTTCACTCATACGTTATTTCATAGAAAGCGCCATATACGCGTAGAATACAATCATTATTTTTGGTTTAACAGAGGCAAAATGTCACATGAATCTCTCTGCGCATATTGACAAATATTAAATCTGCGCCGTACTCCTCTCCACACCAAGAACACCCCCCCCCCACCAAAAAAAAAAGCCATAAATTATGAGGAAGCAAGTAGCAACGAAGCGCAACAAGTGTTGTTTACGTTGTGAAAATTCACTAAGGATTTAGATGCCTACTTTTATGCTTTCATCACTTTCAAGTCCGACGAATTTCTCAGCCACTTGTGTCCCTTCTTATTGCTTCACGTGTGTATGGATATTTAAGGCACATTGATTGATTAAAATTGGAGACCAATCCAGATATTTTGGAATGCATTCTGTGGTGGCAAATTCTTCTGACACCTTTTGCATTACCCATTGTTTCAATTTCTCAACGATAAATAAATTGATGATAAAGTCGTAAAATAATCGAAATTAAAAAATAAAAAAGTAATGTGGACCAAAGATGAGTATTTTTAATGAGATTGAGTTTTAATAGGCTTAGTCTCAACTTAGGGTTTCTTAATTATTGTATTAATTAACTTGATTTTATCAATAGGAATTATTTCACAACTTTAGAATATATTTACATAAGTTTCAAGTCATAAGTTGATACTTCAACAAAATTTGATATAGTTGACACTTCAACTCTAACTATTCAACACAATAGTAACTTGACCAATACAATTCTTTGAATTAAAACAAATGAAAGCGTAAGACAATTTGCAAATTTGCGCCCCAATAGCTCTCTTTAATCATCTGTATGATTCTTGGCTTCTGTTGCTCCTATTTATAAGGTTTTGTTGATGATCATTGATCGTTGGAGACTTCTATATGTTAGAGTATAAAAATATTCTTCGACCTTCAACCACCAGTTTAACCTTTTGGTTGAGTTGATTCTTGAACAGTGTATTAGAGCCTTCCTGAGTAAGAGGTCTCGAGTTCGAATCTAAGCAGCCCCTACATTTATTTATTACGCAAGGTAGACGGGGCCTTTGCAACATCGACGCATCAAGTCCAATGGGCATTTGCGTGAGGGGGTCGGGTTAGAGCATAAACATAATCCTGAATCTTCAACCATCAGCTTAAACTTTTGGTTGAGTTGGGTCTTGAATACTGTAGACAGTTTGAGTAAATAGTTGTTGAACATCATCTTAATTAGGCAATGATCCTCCATGCAATAGTTCTTCTATGATTCGCCAAATCAAATCATAGCAAGTCAACTTTTGATCAAGCTAGATACTTCGAGCATCTTCATTTGGCAATAGCAATATATTTATTAATGACTTGATCAACTTAAGATAGCGGGAATGATAATTCATGCACTGCAAAACAAAACAACCCATAATCCATGTTCACATAANNACCCATCTGCAAGTAAATGATCAAATAGTAATATAATTGACATATGAATTTATAATGAGGACCAAATAATATAAGAATATGCTACACATAATTACCAATAATTAATTAAGTTTATTATCGGACCAAAACCTTTTTATCTTTCATAAAAACAACAAGATATAACATATCATAATAAGCGGTAAGGAGAAAGCCAACAATCTTTCCTTTTTTTATTAAAGATAAATCTCCACAAAAACAGCAATTATGAACTTACCCTTCGATTGGTGAAGTAATAAAATTACCTTATCGTAATCTTTCTTTCCCTTTTTGCATTTCATCAAAAAATGCTCTTATAAGGAGAAAGCAAAGATGCTCTAATAAGGAGAAAGCAAAAATAGATACCATACATAATAAAATTGGACCCTTTAACTAGTGTCTTTAAACCTATCCGATTAAAATATTAGTAGTAAAAGAGAGGACTGCTCCTCAATTAATGGCAAAATTCAATATCACATGTAGTAAAATTTTCAAAAAGCATTGTCATAGTAGTAGTTCAAGCACATATTAATTAAGTTAAACTGACTCCCCAAAATTATGCAAAGGAAAGATCATGACGTAAAACATAAGCAATTAAGACATACAAAAATATCCCCCTATCCCAGAAATATAAATATTATCAAGTTAATACATATACCTCCCCTTGATAATTCAATCGTATATAGGGATGGTCCTCCACAATATGACACTGATAGAAATGATATGTGGAAATAAATACTAATAATAAATTAATCATATATGCCCATATGTCTAGACTTGATGTTCTCATAAGCAATATGCATGCAAGAGTAATAAGGGATTGACATATACAACAACAACAGAACTCCATGAAAAAATTCGCCTCCTTTCAAGAATAAATGATGGTTATTAGAAACCATCTAGTAATATAATTCTCCCCTTATAGAAGCAAGCAGTTCTACTTACGCAAATAATAGGGATAACAACAATTATGGACAAGAATATCGAGATTATATCCAAGATAGCATTTATGCATAAAAATAATCACATGTCATAATAACATAGAATATGATAAAATATTAATCATGCTTTCCTTCTAAATATAGTTAAGCAAATTAAAATTCAAACACTTGAAAAGCAATGTGCCTCAAATTGGAGAAAATCACGCAAGACAACATCACCTTCTCTTTGTTTAGGATCAAATTTTATCATTATTCATGATGTTGAAATAGAAATTCAATCCCTTCGTTCTAGTCACATGGTAACCAACAACATCATAGTTTATGGCCAATTTTCATGGTCCTGGACTGTATTTCAGGGCCTTGAAATTTGGACATGTATAAATTGTACGAATTCAGGGAAATTGTTAGTACTGAGAGTGGGTTTTTCTCTTAATTCACATTTGGTAGTTTTATACCTTTTGGAACCCAAACTTGAACTATCACAGGACTATATTTTCTAAGAGGACATACATGGATGATAAATATGGTCATTCATTAAGTCACAACCACATGTAACAAGAGATTTGCTTTGGAATTTTGAATAGACAAAGAAGTTCTTATAGACCTTGTTTTTGTTAAAGAGCAGTTCCTTTTTTTATTATATGACATCCTTTGAACACCTAATAATTCATCCAAATTTTATTGTCCTTTTGAAAACTTCAAAACTAATTTTTCAAAACCTTCACATTTAGATTGCACTTATTTCTTCCATTTTCAAGAGTATTAATCTTAATATAAAATTCATCATTTGATTTTTTAAAGCCTCTTTTTCAAATGTTTAGTCTCAAATAACTTTCTTTAAAAACTTTATTCTAGACAAATATTTTTGCTCACATTCAAAGTAATTAACCAAGACTTGTGTCAATTCATTTTTAGAGTATTCAAGGGATACAAAGTAATCTACCTCATCCGAGCTCTCACTCGATTTCTTCTTCTTCAGCTTGTTCTTCTTTGGCCATGAGACCAACGTCAGCCACTTAATCTTCATCATCATTACTATTACTTGTGTTGCTATCCCATGTGGGTATCATAGCCTTCTTGTACTCTATAGTCTTTAGCTTTCGTTTTTTGTCCTTCTTTTGCAAGGTTGGACAATCTTTCATCACATGTCCTTGCAAACCACAAAAAAACAAGGACCGAGATTAGATTCTTCTTTGCTGGTAGAAATTTTAGTGCCTCTCATTTTCTTTGAGGAAGATATCCTTTTATAGAACTTCTTGCGGTCAAATCTCTTTGATTTGAACGTGTTCAAAAATCCTTTAGCAATCAATACGCCATGGATTCTTCATCTTCTTTGCTTAACTCATTTTTTGAGTAGTAGAGATCGTTACTTGTGGTTTTGAAGGTCATTCCCTTCTTTGTCGGAACTTCTTCTTCATTCTTTCCTCTAGAATTCTTCTTTGGTGGCTGATAGCCTTTAGGATAGGAATTTGGTGGGAAGTTATTAATCTATCATTTAGGATCTAATCTTGGCACAAATTTCACAATCTTATCAATTATTTGAGACTGAATTCCAAAAGAAGCATCCTTTGGGTCTGATAATTTTCTTATTACATTAATATTTAGAATTAGAGAATCCATCCTCATCAAGAGATGAATTTCATATATAAAAAGCTTTGTCCTAAGTGGATCATCCAATGATAGTGCCTTGAGCTTTTGAGCTTCTTCGGTTGCAGTAACCTTAGGACCCCACTTGCTCTTGGGAAGATATCATAGAATTTTCCTAACAATCTCCTCATTGATGTAGGTCTTGCCAGTGATTTGACACTATTAGTTATATCGATGAACTGAGTAAATGTCTCTTTAATGGAGTCGCCTAGTTGCATCTTGTATAATTCATATTGGTGTGTTGATCTTCGTTTTCTTCGTTTAACTCATTCCCTACTACGTCACTACGAAGTTGGCTCATATTTGTTGTGCTATTTCACATGCAGAAAGACGATTGTATTCATTAACATCTAAATCACAATATAAAATATTCATGTCCTTATAATTTTTGGAAAGTTTCTCGAAATTCAGCTTGAGTGGATTGATCCTTCGTTTTCTCCATAACTTTTTCCGTCAACAATAGTCATTGGAACATATGGACCCTTGCTCACAATATTGTACAACTCATAGTCCTTGAAAATATAAATTAAATTTTTTCAATTAGAAAAGTCAGTGCCTCTAAACAAAGAAGATCTAATAGTAGAGCCTTAATCAGAATAGCTGTCTTAGATGGTGGCCATGATCATTGCACACTAGACATTAAAGTGAAAGTAAAGTGGGTCTAGCTCTGATACCCATTGAAGACTTAAAGGCTATGGAATCACCATAGAGGGGTGTCAATAGAGTGATGATCAATGTTGTAGAATAACTAAAATAAACTGCTAAAAAGTATATATAGGCAAAACACGAGTATTTTTAACAAAGTGGCCTCCTAACAAGCTTGGTCCCTGCCTATAGTTCCCTACTCTAGGATTAACCAAATTTTACTAGGAGTGATAATTACACAACTCTAGAGTATACCTATTCTAAGTTTTAAGTAACAAGCTAACACTTAAATAAGCCTTGACAGAGTTGACCTTCAACTCTAACTATCCCACTCAATTACGACTTGAACAATACAACTCTTTGAATTAAACAAATGAAAACTCGAGTTAATAATTTGCAAATTTGTACCCACGTAGCTCTTTTTGATCATCTGTATGTCCCTTGGCTTTACTCCTATTTACAAGCTTTTCGTGATGGTCACTAGCTACTGGAGGCTTCCATAGATAGTGAGTAAATAGGCATTGGACATCATCTTAATTAGGCAATGATCCTCTATGCAATTGCTCTTCTGTGATTATCCAAATCAAATGATAGCAAGTTAACTTTTGAGCTAGATCCTGCATGCAAGCATCTTCATCTGGCAATAGTAGGACATTTATTACTGATTTGATCTACTGAAGATAGTGGAAATAAATTTGAGACTAGTTGTGCTAATTCTTGCGCTCCATCCCCCTGCATCCCTAATTACGCTCCTCTTTAGTGTGAGATTTGTTGTTGTCCTGGTCATCACAATAATTTTTATCCCTATCATATTTTTGCTGATAGTTTTGCTAGGCTTGCCAGCATAATAGAGACAATGATGACCAATAACTTGAGTTTGCCAATTATATGTTCGAGTATAACCTATCACATTAGACTGGCCTTAGGTTTAGTTCTCTACACTTCATGTTAATTTATGTGATGATGGTGCATCTTTTGTTATACTCTAGAGTCTAGACTAGAATAAGTACCTGACCCTCCCTTGACTAATTTACCCCTTAGTGCTCCATCCCTACCTAGCACCCTTGGAGATAATACTGCATTTATCATGATCTTTCCTGATCCACCTTTCTCTTTAGCTCAGTTGATGAAGTTTGAGGTAGGTGGGACATTTTGTGCTGATGCTAGTGTTGATGAGAGTTATGTATGTTGTGAGTCAGGCGATGCTTTTATTGAGGCACATGATCTTGGTGAAACTATCATAGAGAGGTCATGTGTGGATATTATAGTTACAATTTCACTTAGTTCTAATCTTGTTAACGTTGTATCCTGTGATCCCTTCTATATTTTCCATGCTTTTTCTTCATGTTCACAATCCTCCCCTTCGCTTGAGTGTTGTGATCTATCACTTATTGATTCTCATATTATACTTGAGAGGAATAAGGTTGACTATTCTGAGTCCACAAGTACCTTTAGACGGCATGACCCTTCCCTTGATCTTTATAGTTTTAACATAGAGGACATGCCCGAAAAAATCATATAGAGTATTGTAATCGATTATTCTACTGATTTTTCTAAGACATTTGATAAGTTCAGTAACAACACAGGTATCACTCCACAAGATATCAAAGAGCTCGTAGCCTAAGGAATCAAGGAGCACCAAGCAGCCATGAGTACCCTTGTGTTAGGATCCAGGAACCTGTATCTAAGTCACAACAACTTGATTCCATTTCCCAAAGGTTACCAGAAGCCGAACTTTGATAAGTTCGATAGAATAAATGGGTCACCTTATGAACATGTGGCCTATTTTTACTCAGCATGCAGTGAAACTACCTGGAATGATGCATTACAAATTAGATAGTTTGTATAGTCCCTTGAAGGGGTCACCTTTACATAGGTTATTCAACTTCAACATGGGTGACTGCACACTTGCAATGACATCCAAAGGGCATTCCTAGCTCAATTCATGGTTTAAAATGAAGTGTTTCCATAATAGACCTTGTTGACACACGCCAGAGGCCAAATCAGAGTCTAAATGACTTCATCATGAGGAGGAGGAATCTAAGTTTGTAATGCCCAGAAACACTAAGCGAGCTGTCAAGAGTTCAAATGTGTACTAACAACTTAGATCTTCAAATTTCTATATGCACTAGCATGATGCCCTTGTGTCTAAGGAAAGCAATGTGGAGAGATAACTTGCTAATCAGAAAAGTGCACAGGCTAAAAGGCTAAAAAAAAAAAAGAGGAGTCAATTGCCAACTTTATCAAAATAAGCCCAAAGAAAACCAATGGCGGAACTTTAAAAAAAAATTGGTAAAGACAATGAAAAAGAGGAAGGCGACGACTCACTCTTTAGGAAAGGAAAGAGAAGAAGTGTCTTTAATGATGATGATGTAAAGGGGATATTTGATGAATTGATGGCTATAAAAGCCATTAGCCTTCTAGACCTATCGAAGCTAACAAGACAGATGATCCTAAGTACCACCATAGCACATGGTCATTAGTCATCGCATAAAGGACTGTTGGACAAAATAATGACTCTCACACGTCATCCTCAAAAATGATGAAGGGATTCCAATGGTGTCATTACCACCTTATGTTGTCCATATCAAATTCATTACTGATGATGATGTGGCAATAGTGTAGGTCTATCTAGATATACTTCTCCTTCATTAGGAGCACCAACCTTGTGCAATTTCTACATAAACCAAAGTCTAGAGGCATGGGTGAGATCAAAAGATGATAAATGATGATGGCTTCGGGTGGCAAACTTACTTCAATAGGAGCTTATTTTTACAGAGAGTGACTTGAGCTTCTTAGTTATCAGGAGTCAAAATGCTAAGACAGAAGCCACCACAAAAAAAAAAAAGAAAACCCAAAAGAAGAAGTGGAGAGCTAAAAAGAAGCCGAAGATAACTTTCAAAGAGGAGTGTGTACCACCGATTAAGACCCCTTTTATTTTACGTGATTACATCCCCAAGGGTTTCTTTAGCAACGATTCCTTTTATGATAATAACACCATAGAAGATAAAGTGGTTAAATGTTGCATGGTTTCATGGGACGATGAATGGGAAAAAGTAAACGCCAAATCAGTTAACAGCACTCAATAAGTGGATCAAGTGACTCTTTGGTTTAGTCGTCAGCTCCAACTATCGGAATTCATGGGAAAAGAAAAAAAGGGAAAAATGAACCAATGCAATCTCCAACATAGGGGAATGCTAAAGAACAAGATAAAAAGGAAGCAATCCCATCAAACTCAAATAACAAAGGCACTGCTATGGACAAAGAGTCATATGAAGAGCCTAAGAAGGATCTTTCCATGCAGTGCCTTTTGAACTTCGCTAGGGATTATGACCAGGAGAAGGTCTATTATGATGTTGTCTCCCATCTCAAGTGAATACTAGCAAGCCTAAGTGTCTATGATGCTGTAGAAATGTCAAAGGAGCTTAGAAAGGCACTTGTTTAGGAGTTAATGGACCTTGATGACTATAAGGATCACGTTGACCCTATTGAGGTCGATGAGGTGTTATCCTTCCCTTCAAATTGGTGTGTTGCATGCATAGCTTGTATGACATTCTCTGATGAGGACGTCCAGTTGGTGTCCATGAATCACCATAGGCCTTTATATGTCATTGGTATAATTGGGGATAAAAGAATAAATCTGATTCTACTAGATTATGGTTTTGCATCAACCTTTTTCCATTAAGGGTGTTGAGGGCAATAAGGATAACACCAAATCAATTGTCCTCTACTTTACTTACAATATAAGGTTTTAATCAGGCGGGACAAAAAGCTTTAGGCCCTATTGCTTAGAAAGTCGATCTAGATCACCTCTACGTGGATGCTTTCTTTCATGTAATAGATATCTGTACTTCTTATAATGCCTTACTCGGGTCGCCGTGGCTCCATACTGGTAAGGCTATTGTCTCAACTCTTCACCAGTGTTTCAAATACACTGAGAAGCATGGCAATGAGAAGAAAATCTTAGCGGATGCAGATCCTTTTGACGGGGAAGACGTTAATTACTCTAGGTCAATTCGGGAACCTCTCAAGTTCCTTTAGAACAAAAAGGGGAGCAACCCCAAAAGAAAATCCCTAGGCTCTTATTTTCCCTCAAAAGGTCATTCGGGTTGTTAATGGTTATGCTAGTAAAGCTAGGGAGCATCAATCCCCACAAAGGATGTTGTTCAAATACATGCCTAAGGACAAAACAAAGGTTGGCCAAAATGCCTTAACACTGGTAAGGGAAATTGTGAACTCTCATATCATGAGTTACACTTTTGCCCTATAAAGAATTGATACCCAATGAAAACTTGGTTATAAGAACATCACTTAGCAACAAAAGGGTGGTTTCGAGAGGGAACTCATCAAAACCTCCGATAGAAGCATCCTCTTCAAGCATTCCACCTCTAAGAGGATCATCACCATCTCATAGAAAGACCAAAAAGAACAATAAGAGGGGACTTGTCGAAGCCAACAAACAAATAAAAAATTATCATGGAGACCTAAAAGCATCATTTCAAGGGGATAGCCCTAAAAATCTTCAAGTATCACATGATAGGGGAGTTCTTATGGCATATGGCATGAATGATATTGTTTTTACACCCAAGAACAAGAGATGTTCTCCCAAAATGAGCAAGTTGAACCTCAAACATTAGTGTTTTAAATACTTGGGAAAATTAATGTACCTAAGTAAAAGAGTATTCAAGTTAGAAAATAGAAGAATTGGAAGCCAAAAAAGAAAAAGTAACAACCTAGGCCGCTTGTTTGGGTTTATAAACAAAACAAAGTTGACCAAGAAGAACAAATTAATGTCGTGTCCATCGTGGGTGAGGAAGGTATTCAAAATTTCGAATTTCCTTGTCAAGAATCTTCCAAACATCAATAGATTGTCACGACAGACCATAAAATATGTGGTGAAGTTCAACCTCAAGCTAATTTGCCTAAAAGCTGAAATGATGACTTAATCCTGAACGTGAGCCCTATCACGATTTTGTTGAGGTTGTTCAACATGCACCGCCAAAAATGAAAGATGGCAGTCAAGCAACAATCGATGAGCTTCAGGAGATTAATCTAGGGACAACTAATGATCCTAAGCTAATTTTTGTGAGTGTCATGCTAAATGATGAAGAAGTGGCATGATATAAGCAACTCCTTCAAGAATACAAAGATGTATTTTCTTGGGGATATCAAGATAGGCTAGGTTTGGGTCCAAATATCGTTGTTCATAAGTTGGCTGTTTCTAAAGCTATGAAGCTAATCAGCCAGCCGCAGCGACGCATTTGTCCTGAGCTCAATCCAAATGAATGCTGAGGTAGACAAGCTCATAATAGGTAACTTCATTCTTGACGTTCAA
Source organism: Lophocereus schottii (assembly GCA_002740545.1). NCBI lineage: Eukaryota > Viridiplantae > Streptophyta > Magnoliopsida > Caryophyllales > Cactaceae > Lophocereus > Lophocereus schottii. The sequence goes on from NCQV01150893.1 coordinate 11,167, forward strand.
TACCTAACTTGGTTGGCTAACATTGTCCCTTTTCAGAAAAAGAATGGTTAACTCCACATATGTGTAGACATCAGGGACTAAAACAATATGTGTCCCAATGGTGATTTCCCACTACCAATCATCGAGCTCCTTTTGAATGCCACTACCAATCAAAATGGACACCAAAGAGGAGGATTTAACTGCCTTCCAGACACCACAAGACATATACTACTATATGGTAATGTCGTTTGATTTAAAAAATGTCGTTTGATTTTTCATGACTGTCTACACAACCTAATTGAATGCTATATTAGTGATCTAGTTGTGAAGACAAAATTGATGATTTGGTTGTGAAGACAAAAGATAATGAAGATCATCCACATGACCTAGGAGAGGTCTTCAAAAAGTTGCACGCACATCAACTTAAGATGAAATGTGTATTTGGGGTTACTTAGGAGAAGTTCTTTGACTTTGTTATCGGAAAGAAGGAATTAAAATCAAACCCGACAAAGCAAAACCATATATCCAAATACCCTTTCCGATAAACTTAAGAGAACTACGGGTTTGCAAGGAAGATTGGATTATATAAGGTAGTTCATTTGAAATTTGTCAGGAAGGTGTCAATTTTTCAGAAGACTCTTGGAAAAACATGTCTTTCATTTGGCATCAAGCTGGTCAAAATACTTTTAAAAGCATTAGAAAATACTTAATAAGGCCACATGTACGAATGGCTCCAGTATAGAGAAGATCCCTAATCTTGTACACAATAGCTCTTGAATGCTCTTCAGGAGCCATGTTGGACCAAAGTAATGATGAAGGGAAAGAAAACTAATTTGCTGGACAATGGTGGGTATAGAAATAAAATATTCCTTCATGGAGAAAATTTGCCTTGCTTTAGTCCTTATCATTCAGAAGTTAACCGCCTGTCCCATCAAACCGCTATAATCTCAAGGGCAGAACCATTAAAATATTTATTTTCTAAGGCTATGCTATCAGGGAGATTGGCTAAATGGGCTATGTGTTTGACCTCTTTTGACATCAAGTTCATGCATTAAAAGGCAGTAAATGGAGAAGCCGTAGTTGATTTTCTAGCTACGCATCCATGTCTAGATAATAAGGAACTTCCAAATATTCTACAAAATGATGAAGTTATGCTTGTTGAGATAAAATCATAGCAATTATATTTTGATGGGGGCATCAAGGAGTTGAGGAGATGGAGTAGGGATTCTATTTGTCATATCATCAGGAGTACTTATCCCTTATTCATTCTCTCTCCTCGAGATATATTCCAATAACGTGATTGAATATAAGGGACTCATCATCGGCCTTGAATTGGCCCTTGAAACGTGTGTTAACCAGCTTAAAGTCTTTGGTGATTCCCAGTTAATTATCCGTTAAATAAAGGATCAATACAAAGGAATGCCAAATTAGTTTCTCTTTAAAGGGCAAAAAGTGTCTTATGAACCAATTTCCTCAGGTAGAACTTAGCTATGTGCCGAGGGCGGATGCCTTAGAGAAGTTGGCTGCTTCACTAATACTCCCGAATGAAAGAGATATTTAAATAACCATCGAAGAACATTACCTGTTTGCCTCAACCTTAGATCATCTTAACAAAACAGAAGAAACAAATGTGGTCTCCATTTTTAAGACCGAAGAAGTACCAAATTGGTTGGCATCTTACCCATGGACCCAACGAAAAGGGTAGACGTAAAATAGCGAGCACTAAGATTTTCGTTTACAAATGACACTGTGCATCAAAACGTTTTTGATAGGTGTTACTTAGATGCTTGTCAAGGTAGGAGGTTGAATGCGTCCTAAATGAAGTTCATGCCGGAGCATGTGATGCTCTTCAAGCAAGTTCAAAACTTGCTTATCAAATCAAACGGTTGCGCTATTACTAGCCACCCATGGTTTAAGATGCGACAATGTTTGCTAAGGCGTGTCAAGTTTGTCAAATACATGGTGATTTCATTAATCAACTACCACAATTACTCCACTCTAGCATGACATCTTGGCATGTGCATACATAGGGGTTGGATTTCATAGGACCTTCCAAGCCACCCTCTTCCTGTGGTCATGTTTTCATTCTGACAGCCACATATTATTTCTCAGAATGGGCTGAAGCCAATCCATTAAGAGAAGTGGGGCTAAAATAATTCACAAATTTCATCAGGGCTCATATCATTTATAGATATGGAGTGCCATATAATATCATTTCAGACAATGCCCTCTACTTTTAAAATCAAGTGATGATAAGGCTTGTAGAGAAGTATAAGTTCAAACACAGCTTCTTGTCAAACTATAATCCATCATCAAATAGTCAAGTTGAAGCATTCAATAAGGTGATTTATAAGATTCGAAAGAAAATGGTTCTAAGAACAAGGAGAGATTGGCATGAACAATTAACAGAAGCTTTATGAACTTACTGAACCAACATTTTAAAAAGAACTAGTTGTATGCCTTGCAACTTGGTTTTTGGTTCAGAAGCCCTGCTACCCCTTGAGGTGCAATTGCTTTCCTTAAGAGTATACATGTTACCACCCAACCAAAAAAAAGGAGAAACAAGGGAGATATATTCCCCATTGTTAAGAAAGATAAAAATAGGGTGTCAAAAGAAAGGGTATTTCGTGGAATCATGATGGAGGTAAAAATAAATGACATATCAGTAATGGATGGATGGAAATTGAATGATGAAGATATACAGTCTAAGTTGAATTTGAAACATAGCATATCGACCTTGATTTACACTGAGTTGTTGTTTGATCACTCATGTTTATAAAAATTAAAAAAATATCCAAGTTACCTCCATGTCTATGAAAGAAGCTTCTTTACCGTTTTCTTCATGGCTCTGTGAAAAGTAAGAGCAAAAATCTACCTAAGTCTAGGTCATCCAACAAAGCAAGACCCAAAATACCCTTTTAAAAGCTAGCATATGATGTGGGGTAAGACATGGACTTATCCTAGAAGGTAACTTGTTAAACTCTCTGATGATGTGACAACTTTTGAGGATAGTCACGATCCCCCTATTTGGTCAAGGGTATAAATGTTTATGTACCACCGGACTAGGGGCCTACCAAAAAACAAGTGGGTTGCTCAACATTAAGGCGAACCTTATTCATGTTCAAAAAAGTTCACACGTACAATGTTCAAGGGGGACTATTGACCATGAATTTTTCATGATGGAATTTAAAATATTTTCCACTTAAAAAAAAAAACAGGGAACCAAAATCAAATTAGAAGAGAAAGGTTATCAAATATGGTTGCTACTATGATATGAGATATGTTTCACGCTATTCCCTTCCAAAAATGCTTTTGTTTTAAAGAAAAATAATAATAATGGATTTCAAGGCCGATAGTAGACATGTGGCAATTGAGACCTTTATTTCTTTCAATCTCTTAGAGGTACAAACAAAAATAGGAATATTAAATCTTTACATTATAAATGTAAAAATGGATGGATGCCTAAAAATGCTTCCCTCCCTCAATCCAAACTTCTTATTAATCTAAGTTTCACAACCGTTGATCAAAATCTTAGGCATTCTCAGCCCTTGGATTTATCTTGATAACCGCCAATCTCTCTCTTTTTACTAGGTACATTAGGTCTCAGGTTCGATTCCCCCCTCCCTCATTGTATTGTACTCTTTACTGGACATATTAGGTCTCAAATTCTATTCGCCCCTTGTGACTCCCACGGACCAAAATGTTTTCAACTTCCATTATTATTATTAATATTTTGTATTTTTC
>NCQV01150911.1:0-10084 GCA_002740545.1 Lophocereus schottii
GACTTTATCAAATGTTCGTCACGTTCCTGACTTGAAACGTAACCTCATCTCATTAGGCATCCTTGAATCCAAAGGGTGCAAACATTCAACTGAAGGTGGAGTTCTGAAGGTCTCAAAGCGAGGTAGGATTCTGCTGAAGGGTTTGAGGCAAGGAGGCCTCTATGTCTTGAAGGCATCTACTGTGGCAGGTTATATGAAGGAAAGTTTATATAAAACATCTCCTAGAACTGAGTTCAAGATTGCTTGAACTCAGTTGGTATTCGCAGTATTTGAGGGCCTTGCGGGGCATTGCCCCTAGGGAGGGGCGTCACCCTTCGGGGTGAGACGACGGCGACGGAAAGTTGAAGACTGAAAATTTTGGTCAAAGGTGGAGATTGTTGGGTTTATGGCCCAAAATCTCGGGTATTGGCACGGGGAGCCCATGCTGCACAGACACAGGCGTGCCAAGACGAAGAGCCGAAGACGGAGCAACCAGCAAAGTGGCACGGGGGTGCTGTGCCACGTGGCACGGTCGTGCCCTGTGGCACGGTGGGGCCGTGCCATGTGGCACGGTCGTGCCTCGGCCAGTTTTTTGCCGCCTTGTTTTGGCGGCTAGGGTTTGGCGTTGAGGGTGTTTTCTCTGCGGCGGTTAGGGTTTTTCAAGGGGTAGAAAACCCATCTCTACAGGCCCTATATAAGGAGGGTCAAGCGTAGGATCTAAAATACAGCATAACAGCAAAACTCATAAACACATTGAGAGGTAAAAGTAGTTTGTGAGAGATTACAATAGAGAGAGATTGTAAGTCTGCTCTTAGAATGAATCACTGAGGTGATTGTGATCGTGGTGTACTTTCCTGCTCATAGTGTATTGTTCTGGTGCTGTCGCCGTCCGTGGTTTTTCCCACATTGGGTTTTCCACGTTAAATTCCTGTGTTCTTGTTCTCTTCCTATTATTCTGTTGTTTAGTTGATTGAATTTCTGATTTTCTATTGCATCCTATCGCTTCCGCTATACTATTACTCTGCTATTAATCCTAACAATCCTGAGTTGACAAGGACTCAAATTTTGGATTCTAGAAAATCCCAGTTCGTGAGGACGCATAAAAAATATGGAGTTTGAGAGGAGCCCAGCCTCGACCTAGCCATGAGAAACTGCCGTAGTTTTAAGTTTTTGGTTCTGTTTTAGCAGGCTGTCAAAGCCAATGAAGCCTCACAAATTAAAATTTGTGTGGCATGAATCAATTTCATGAAATATGATTGGTCTAAAATTCCCACCATTAAGGTATGTTCTTTTCGTTGGTATATAAGAGTTGGTAAATAGGTGAAGTTGATTGAAGTGAATTGAATGGGTTAAAGTAGATTGAAGTAAGTATTTTTTGTTGAAATGGTTTGAAGTGGGTTGTCATTGATTGCAATAGGTTGAAGTTAGTTAAAGTTGGTTGAAGTGTGTTGAATTTTTTTTTTTTTTGTACGATGGATAGAAGTTGGTTAAAATAATGGGAAGTGAGTTGAAGTGGGTTGAACTTATATTTTTATTAAAGTTCGTAAAATGAGTTGAAAAGGGTTAATATTAGTTGAGGTTGGTTGAGATTGATAAATTTAGATTTAGCAACGAAAAGAACAGGGCCTTAATCTAACAAATAATGGGTCAATATTCCTCTGTCATTGTCTAATAACAGGTTGCTGTGGATTAATACAAACCAAGAGTCATGATTAGTTCATGCAACTCAAATAAATAATCCTACACAAACAATACAGTAAGAGAGAGGCATGTTACGATAAGAAAATGATGATGAAGGAAACAAACAAAAAAGGTCAGAAGAGGGGGGTTGTCAACATTAAAAAAGTGATGAACCAAAAAAAGAGAAATAGGAAGGTCTGGGCTTTTCGTCCAAAGTAAAGGAAGCAGACCATGGAAAAAGATAATAAATACAAAACTTCATTAGGTCAAATGACGGTCAACACAAGTATAAAGCAAAGGGGGTGTATATTGTCCACTCAAATAAAATGGCAATGAATTCAATTACATTGAACATGTGTCTAAAGTTACTCAGTTTTAATTTATTTCGGATGTTATTATAACTGGTCAGGGGAGTGTGTGCTTATATTGAATTATAAGTGGATGCAAATAAACTTTTATAAATTTACTTAAACAAAATTCATCAAGACAAAGAAATAAATTATATGCTTCCTCAATCATCAACTAGAAGTATGTTGACTTGATCACATTGAGGGTACCTAGAAAGCTTGATATAAAATTTTCGGGTTCAGTTTAAATTGAAGTTCTCAAATAGGCTCAAATCAACACCCCCTTTTTACAAAAAGTGAATTTTTCAAATTAATTGCACCTTATCTACGTACATCATAAAAAAAGTCAAGCCTCATAAATACAGAAACCAACCCCCTCAAACTTCCAAGCCCATAAAATGGACCAAAAACTCTTATTTACCTTCCCCATATTTTATAAAAGATCAAATTACAACTCTGTGACTCTTGTTCACCTATTACGTAACCAAAAAGTCAAGCTTATAAAAAAGAAATAAATTTTGGATGCAATCGAAAGCAAAAAGATAAAATAAATGGACCGATCTTCAAAAGGACTAAGTCAAAAATCAAATGACAATACTAAATCAAAATTGCAGCTATGAATATAGTTCAAATAAATGAAAATTAAAAGCCAAAATCAAATTAAATTATGGTTATTAACTTAACCACAATAAGATACAAATCAAATCAAATAAAATGAAAGAATTACGATCAGTTTGATCCTATATTAAAAAAAAAAAAAAGAAGGTACGCAGGTAGCTCACGACAAACAGTGAGTGCAATGTTAACCAAATTCCAAATCCGATAAAGTTATCTACTCCCTAACCTACGTAGGAAGAATGTTCCCATGTAGTACCGTTCCTAAAAGTGCCTATATGACCATTGTATGATGCAATTAATCTACAGATATGGGCCACTGGACATCAAAAATATGATAAATGTCGATTCAAATCATATAAAGTTTTATTAATGCAAAATAAGACAAACAAAGAAAAATAATACAGAATGAGTCGGAATCAAAAGGTGGTCTCTCAAGAGAGGGACGTAATTAAGGAGGTTTATCATCTTGAATAGAGTCGTGCTCAAAATAAACTGATGTATATTTTTTTGTATCCTGAAAAGTTGTATTGTGCATGTTATTTATTTTTACTAAATTTTTGCTAAACATAAAATTTGGCACACCCTGTGGGACCCTATTTTCGTTTTCATCTCCGATTTGTTTATGTTAATTGATCTTTATTACTTTTCTTTCTTTTTCTTTGTATTTGTGTGATTTCTGAAGGAAAATGGCACCTTAAGTTACCATTGATTTCAATGAGCTTCCTGTCACCATTGTGGTCAAACGCGAGATGCTTAAGGTGAGGAGAAATGTCCAAATGGTATTTATAGTACGACTACACTCCATCCTCGCTGAGTTTCCATTGGCAAATTTAATTTAACCACTTCGGGGTCACGAAAGGCCAAGTAGGCCCACCCCTAAAGCCGACAAGCTAGTTACAAAGAAGGTGGTTAAGAACTTGAAGCACAACAAGCGCAGAAGCGATAAGCACCATGCTAAGTCTAGCGCGCCCTATGCTATCTCTGTCACTAGCCTTAAAGCTAGCTAAAACAACATTGAGGAGGGCTTCTCAACAAAAGTGATCCTCCATGGCATACCCAATGGGTAAGCGACTCAACCCGATGCCAGTTCCCTAAGGCAAGCAAGTTCTAACTTGACGGGGAACCCTAATCAGGGAGACACCAGCAAACTCGAGAGACAATCGAACCAAGGCAAGCTCAGGTCCCTAATCTAACCTCTAGGTAGGCTCAGGTCCTTGACCCTAAGGCAGGGTTGGGTCCCTACATTTATCGAGAAAGGAGTAAAGCCAAGTAGAGAACCCCCAACCTTGAGAAACCCAATAAGCCATTCGGGGAAGGAACATTCGGAGTTAAGAAAGTTACTCAAGTCGGCTTAATGCGATGAATTTTTATCAGGACTATCCCCATCGATATTCCCATAGCTGAGGTAATGATGTTCTCCTATTCACGAGAGGAAACAACACCTAAAACTATAAAGAATTGATTCATCAAACATTTAAGCACCCTTTTATGGTTCCAAGACCTCTATATATATGTCACGGAGGCTACTCGTCCTTCAATTTCTACAAAAGCAAGGGGATATTACCTTTCTATATGACATGGCCAAAGTAAATTGACCTTGAATAGGGTTGAATCATAAGCATATAATGGCCTGATAACAAGATCAAGGGCTAAAATATTAACATATGCTGAGGTGATCTTATAATCTTCAGTCACCATCCTCAATCAAGGCCAATACCAACCCAAAGAATAAGACAAGGTTATAAGTCCTACCCTATATAACCTGAGAACTCTCTTCCATGAAGAGGAGTCATCAATTGTCATCCCACAAGGCCAAATCACTCAAGATGATCAGGCTGAGAACATACTAGTCTTAGTTACTAGCACACCAAGCCTCCAGGAACAATGCAAGAGCTGTAAAGAAAGCTTGCAGAAAAAAGGCCAAAATCACTAACCTTACTACTCGCCTTAAAAACAGAGAGCTTGAAAAAATCAATGAGGTTGGTAGTAGCAAAACAGTTATCATTTAGCAAGATATCAAGGAGCTGATATCCCAAGGGAATAGGAAGCCCCAAGCAGTAATGAATTCCCCAGTGTTGGGATATAAGAACCCATATCCAAGTCACTACAGCTCGGTTCCTTTCACTAAAGGTTACCAAAAGCCAAACTTTGACAAGTTTGATGAAATAAACGGGTCATTGCATGAACCTTTGGCCCATTTCTACTCAGCATGCGATGAAACTGCCTTGAATGACGTATTATTGATTAGACAGTTTGTACAATCCCTAAAAGGGGTTGCCTTTACGTGGCATACCTAACTTCAGCCTGGGTCAATTCACACTTAGGATGACCTCAAAAGGCATTTTTTGCTCAATTCGTAAGTTTAAACTCGAAGGGTTTCCATAATAGACCTTGCTGACACACACCAGAGGCCAAATGAGAGTGTGAATAACTTCATTACAAGGTGGAGGAGTCCAAGCTTGCAATGCCCAGAAAAGCTAAGTAAAGACTTAGTAGTTCAAATGTGAGCTACCAACTTAGACACTCAAATTGCTACATACGTTGGCACTGTTAAGCCCCAAAACTTTGATGTCCTTGTGTCTAAGACAAGCAATATGGAAGGGCAACTTGCTCGTTTGAAAAGTGCACAACCTAAGAGGGAAGAAAGCAAAAGGCCAACCAAGAAAGAAGAGTAAATGGCCATCTTTATCAAAACAAGCCCAAAGCTAACCAATGGCATAAATTTCAACAGAAACGATAAAGGCAAGCAAAAAGAGGAAGGCCGATAACTTACTCTTTAGGAAAGAAAAGAAAGGAAGTATTTCTTTGATGATGATGATGTGCTCGGGTTGATGGCCACAACAGCCATCAAACTTCCAGAATGAAAGCGGTTCGCTAAAGCTGACGAGGCAAATGACCCTAAGTACTACCCGTACCATAGGATAATTAGTCGTTCCATAAAGGACTGTTATAACTTTAAAGACATAATCAAAGACATGATTAGGTGGGGAGAAATTGAGATAGAAGAAGCTCCACCCAATGGGCATACTGCGTCATCAAATGCAACTTTAACAGTTGAACAAAAGGATTACTCTCCCACATGATCCTTAGAAATTAATGAAGGGATCTAAACAGTGTCATTACCACCTCATGTAGTCCCCATCAGATTCATTGCTAATGATGATGTGAAAATAGCGTGGGCCTATCCATATATGCCTTATCCTTCACCAGGAGTGCCAACCTTGTATGATTTCTACCTAAACCTAAGTCTAGAGCCATGGGCAACATCAAAAGATTATGATGATGATGGAGGATTTGGGTGGCAAACTTACCTTAGTAGGAGGTCATTGCAGCAGGGAATGGCCTGACTTTTCAGTCTCCAGGAGGTAAAATACAAGGACAAAAGCCACCATAAAAGAAAAGCAAGAAAAATAAAAAGGAGAAGTCAAAGGCTAAAAAGAAGTCGGAGACAACTTCCGAAGAAGAGTACATATCATCGATTAAGACCCCTTTCACTTTACATGATTACATCCCCAAGGGTTTCTTCAGCAGTGATCCCTCTAGTGATGATAACGCTAAGAAGATGAAACGGTCCAATGTTGTATGGTTTAATGGGTTGATCACTAGGAAGAAGTAAATATCAATCCTATAAATACCATTCAAGAAGTGGATAAAGTAACTCTTCAGTCCTATTGTCAATCCCAAGAATCAATGAGAAAAGAGAAGGAGAAAGAAACAACACCAAAAGAACCACCAACATCGGTGAATGCTAAAACAAAAGGTGAAGAGGAAGAAACTTCCTCAAGCTTAAGTACCAAAGGCACTGCTAAGAATAGATAGCCAACTAAGGAGCCTAAGAAGGATCTTCGTATCACAAACCCTTTTCAAGTTCATCAAGGTTCTCATAACAAAAGGGTCTGTTATGATATCATCTCTTATCTCATGCAAATTCTAGCATGCCTAAGTGTCTATAATGCTTTGTGAATGTCAAAAGAGCTAAGAAGGGCACTTATTCAAGCATCAATGGACCATGATGACTCTAAGGATCAAGTCAACCATATTGAGGTGGATGGGTGTTGTCCTCCCCTTTAAACCGATGTGCTATATGCATGGCTTATGGAACATTCTAATGAGGGCCTCTAGTTGGGGTCCACAAATCACAAAAGGCCTTTATGTGTCACTGATATAATTGGGGATAAAAGGATAAATTGGATCCTATTGGTTGTGGTTCTGCGGTCAACATTCTTCCGTTAAGGGTGTTGAGAGCGCTAGGAATAACACCAAATAAGTTGTCCCCAACTTTGCTCACAATACAAGGATTTAATCAGATGGAGCAAAGCACCTTGGCCACTATTGCTTTGAAAGTTGCACTAGATGACATCTACGCAGATGTTCTCTTCCATGTAATACATGTTGATACTTCTTACAATTCCTTACTTGGGCAACCATCGCTCTATATTAGCCACGCTATTGCCTTAACTCTTCATCAGTGTCTGAAATACACTAATGAGCATAGCAATGAGAGGACAATCTGAGGAGATAAAAGTCCTTTTCATGGGGAAGAAGTCAATTATGTGAATGCCAAGTTTTATAAATTGGCATATTCAAGAACCTCCCAAGTTCCTTTAGAACAAAAATGGGGTAACCAAAAAAGAAAATCCCAAGGCTCTTTCTTTGCCTTAAAAGGCCATTCGAGTTTTCATTAGTTATACTAGTGAAGTCAGGGAGCACCAATCTCCACGAACAAGGATGTTGTTTACAGACATGCCTAAGGACAAAAGAAAGGCTTGCCAAAAGGCCTTGACACTAGTAAAAATCGTTAACTCTGTAGTCACAAGTTGCACTTTTCCCATTCAAAGAATTTCCCAGTCGATGCCCAAAGAAAATTTGGTCATAAGAACATCACTTAGCAACACGAGAGGGGTTTTCAGAGGAAGGTTATCAAACCCTTCGACAAAAGCATCTTCTTCAAGCAGGCCACGGCAAGAGGATCATCAACATATCAAAGAAAGCAGAAAAAGAATAATGAAGGTAAACTTGCCGAATCCAAAAATAAACGAACATCTCTCACAAAGATGGAGTCCCAAATGCATCATTTTTAAGGGATATGAAAATCTTCAAGTATCACATGATAGGGGAGTTCTAAATGTCTATGCCATGGAGGATGTAGCTTTTACACCCAAGAACAAGAGATGTTAGTTCTAAAGGTTTATGCCATGGAGGATGTGGTTTTTACACCCCAAGAACAAGAGATATTCTCTCAAAATGAGCAAGTCCAACCTCGCGTTTTAGAGACTTGGGAAAGTTAATGAAGCTAAACAAAAGAATATCCAAGTTAGAAAGCAGAAGAAGTGGAAGTTAAAGAAGAAACGGCAACAACGTAGGAGCCTTGTTTGGGTTTGTCAACAAAACAAAGTCAAGCAAGTAGTAGGTTAATGTCGTGTCCATCGTGGATGAGGAAAATATCAAAAATTTTGACTTTCTAGTCAAGAATCTTCCAAACATCAAGAGATTATCATGACATACCATGAAATGTGTGGTGAAGTTCAAGCTCAAGTTGATTCGTCTAAAAGCTTAAATGAAGATTTTACTCCTGAACTAGAGCCTTCTTAGGATTTTGTAGAGATTGTTTAACCTGCACTACAATAAATGAAAGATGGAGGTCAAGCAACAATTGATGAGCTTCGGGAGATAAATCTAGGGACAACTGATGATCCTAAGCCAATTTTTATGAGTGCCATGCTAAATGATGAAGAAGTGGCACAATAAGAGTAACTCCTTCAAGAATACAAAGATGCATTTGCTTGGGGATATCAAGACATGTCGAGTTTCGATCCAAACTTCACTGTTCATAAATTGGTTGTTTCTGAAGCTACAAAGGCAATTAAGTGGCAGCAGTAATGCTTTTGTCCCCAGCTGATAATTAAAATAAATGCTGCAGTGGACAAGGATATAAAGGCTAACTTCATTCGTGAAGTTCAATACCCAACTCAGCTGGCTAACATCGTCCCTGTTCGGAAAAAGAATGGCCAACTCTACCTATGTGTGGACTTTAGGGACTTAAACAATGCATGCACTAAGGATGATTTTCACTACCAATCACCGAACTTCTTGTAGATGCCACTATAGGGGTTGGAGCTCTATACCATGTCAGCCGAACAATGGTGCAAAAATAAATTACACGTCCATGGGGAAAATTTATCTTGCTTTAGTCTCGACAATTCAAAACTTAAGATACTACCTCCTGTCCCATCAAATCAATGTGATCTCAATAGCAAATCTATTAAATATATATTGTCTAAGGTAATGCTATCAGGGAGATTGGCTAAATGGGTGATGCTTTTAGCCACTTTTGACATCAAGTTTATGCCTCAATAGGCAGTAAAGGTGTAACATCCCCATCCCCTAGGGCTAGAGACGTTAATGATTTCTAAAATTCTAGAGCAAAATGGATAGAGTTCTTTCTAAAAACTAATCAAACCTAGGTTTAAAGCCTTATATTATGTCCCTGCAATTAATAATACATAAAGGACATAACGAACAAGCCCAGTGACTACATGTCAGAGACCACAACTCTACAGGTCACACAGGCAGAGCACACCAAGGATAAAGTTCAATAAAAAGAAAGAAAGAAAATGTACAGCTCAATGGATCACACATCCGGAGCACTAAGATTTACATCCCAAAAATAACTAAGAACAACTAGTCAAATGACCAATCATTCAGATGGTTGGCTTACTTGGCCACATAGAGCGATAATTAGTCAATGTGCATTACATGAACTATAGTAACCAACTATATATATCCAAGAACTTATGAATTCATTACATTACATCATCCATATACTACAATGTATAATTCCTTTTCCAAAGCAAAAGGAAGACTCCCTCCTAACTTACGTGAACCGACTTCTACCTGTCATTACAAAAACCTGGGGAAAAGGGGAATAAAGAGTGGTTGAGTTACCACACGCTCAGTGAATGATTCCTAACCTTAAGAAAACAAAACAATTGCATATAATACTTTTAAGTAGCAGGCACATCCAATTTGATAGGTAATATCACATAACAACATATGAAGTCTCCCATGTTTCTTATTAACTAAATAACCTTCAGAATTGAATGGTATTGCTAACCTTCTTTCATTCTGTATATGAGAGTTCTCAACCTGCTCAAACTATGACTCTTGCAATGTAGTAATAACAACTACATATTACACTTCATAGGACTCATTAGCAAGTTGACTCATGCAATAATTAATGTATTCGGAGCAGTGCAGAACTTAGTTCACACATAAATACTTATCATCAAGGAGTTCAATTAAAATCACCAAGTGGGATTATTTTTAGTAAGAAATTGTGACTAACGTATGAGGACAAGGATCATTGCTTAAACCAAAGAAATTCTTCATAAAATAATTGTTATTCACTAACATATAATTTAAAATTCAATGAAAGCTCTTTTTCAGAGTACATGCACTTT
>NCQV01150945.1:0-13264 GCA_002740545.1 Lophocereus schottii
TCACACCTCAGTTGGGCTAGAGGTGTTTTCCATGTAAAAATTGTGTGTGTGCTTCATTTTTCCCATTTATCTTGGTGATTTTCGCATTTGCAATATTTGAGAACACCCCCTGCAAACAAGTCATTGGGGTGTTTGTCATCTGAGAATAACCTCTGTGAGAGTGTTTGTTATTTACAATGCGAAAATCAGACACCACAATTCACCCCCCCTTTTGTGGTTGTATACTTACGAATTCAACATATATGATGCAAAAATATTCTCAAAATTCGATATGAAAAGTGATTTTTAGCAAATTGAAATTACAAAGAAAGATCAGTATAAGACAACATTTACAGTTCCATTCGTACATTATAAGTGGAATGTTAAGCCCTTTGGATTAAAGAATGCACCTTCAGAGTTTCAAAACATTATGAATGATATTGTCAATACTTGTACTCATTTCACAATAGTTTATATAGATGATGCCCTTGTCTATTCAAATAGTATTGACCAACACTTTAAACATCTTCATACCTTTTTACATGTTATCAAGAAAAACGGATTGGTTATATCTGTGCTTAAAATGAAATTATTTCAAACCAAAATTGGGTTTTTAGGACATGATATCTACCAAGGCACTATACGCCCAATTGCTAGAACAATTGAATTTACGGATAAATTTTTCGACGAAATTAAAGATAAAACTCAATTACAACGATTTTTAGGTTGTCTTAATTATGTGTCTGACTTTTTTCCAAACCTAAGAAAGTTCCGTGGACCTCTATATAAACGATTACCAAAAATTTCTTCTCCTTGGTCTGAAGAACATACCAATATTGTCCGAATATTCAAACAAAAGGTCAAAGCCTTACCATGTCTCAGGATACCGCACCCAAATGCATTCATGATAGTCCAAACTGATGCATCAGAAATAGGTTATGGCGGTATACTTAAACAAAAGAAACTCGCCTCTGATTCTATCGAACAAGTAGTCCGATATCATTCCGGCATTTGGAACGAAACCCAAAAAAATTATTCAACAATTAAAAAAGAAATTTTGTTAATCGCTTTATATGTTTCAAATTTTCAAGGTGATTTATTTAATAAAAAATTTCTTCTTCGCATAGATTGCAAATCTGCAAAAGAAATTCTTCTAAAAGATGTTCAAAACGCTGTTTCTAAACAAATATTTGCTCGCTGGCTAGCTATTTTATCTGTATTTGATTTTGACATTGAGTTTATTCAAGGCAAAGATAATTCTTTACCAGATTTTTTAACAAGAGAATTTTTACAAGAATCACATCATCAACTCCAGAAATAAAGGCAAAGCTACCTCATCTAATGAGCTTAATGAACTCCAGTTACTTAAAAAAGAGGTCAAATTACTCAAAAACAAAAGCAATTGTTATTAATATCTAAAACCGCTTCATCAGATTCATCCTCATCCTCAGTTCATTCAACTTATGACCTATGGGGTGATCCCTGTGCTCAAGATCCATATGACTATTGAGTACATTTTCTACTCCTAGTGTTACTCAAAAAAAAAGTTTTATTACTAATGTGTTTTGCATGTTTCAATCATTTCCCAAACCACTCAATCTCAAAACCCCGGGAGGAGTGGCCAGCAATCAATCCAACTGCTATTATCAATGTGTGTCTAGTAATCAATCAAATGTGCCAAAAAGCAATTATGATATCCAGCAATCAGCAATCAATCAATTTGAATACATCTAAAATGTCACTATAATTCATGACTCATCAAGACAGGCAGTGACTCATCAAGACAGGCAATGACTTATCAAGACAAGCAATTATGCAAGACTATGACTCATCATCAGGATTTATGCAACGTCATTATCAAGAAAGCTCATCAGAACTATAATTCAAGAACAGTCGATGGTCCATTATTACTCCATACTGTTTCACTTTTGACGTGGCTCCAATCCAAGTTCGATACGAAGTTTCAATAATTCAAGATTGTCGGCAGAAGTTATCAACACAAGATTCTCTTTTATTATTCAATCTTTACCGTCCATATGTAAACAATTAATTCCATATTGTATTCTATAAATAGGTACTCCATAGCATTATATTAGGCATACTTTTTAAAGACCTCAGAATACTTTTGAATACTTTGAACACCTCATAACACCTTTGAAAAGCTTTCCAAACCTTCCAAGCTTTACTCCTATAATCCACTCTCCTCTCAAATAGCCTTCTCCATCTCCCCTGTAATCCATTACCAAGTGCTTCGATTCAAATCCTTGTACCAAATTTTATTAATTCAAATAAAAGTTTTTATTCATCTGCTTTGTTCATTTCAATTTCATTATTTCCAATTTCATTTTGATCATCATTTCAAAAACATACTTTGCATAACATCAATTTGCTACTTCGCTTCCCTGCTGCATTAATCCTGCATCTAGGCCTTCAAGCCTACCCACCTAGGTTAAGGTTGATCCTTTCCCCTGATACCAATCACGTATTTTTGCTTGGATAGAGGGTTCTTGTAACCTTTCTTCAATTTTTTTATAAACAATTTTGTTTTGTAAAAAATGAATATGTTTTTTCTTTTCATGAAGAAGATCAATTGGCTTTAATATTGAGGAATTTTGTAATAAAGATAAATCTTCTTGATAAATATGGGTAATAAATTTGAATAATATTGTTGTTCCCATGATTTCTGTATGCACATCAATTTGATCTACTTTAAACGGATAAATTTGAGTAATGAAAGGAGTTCCAAGAATAACTTCTTGACTTATATCTCATACTAAAATAAATAAGTTTTTAAAACAATATCCTTGATTGCATATGTAAGCATTTGATAATTTATACTTGATTTGTAACGCCATACCCTTGGCACTATGAAGACATTCATTTGTTTTTCCATAATATATAGAGGGAATTAGTCCTTCTCTTATACAATTTTGATCCGCGGCACTATCTAATAGTGCAATATTATTTAATTCAAAGCTATCTTTAATTTTAAGAGTAATATGAATGTACCATTTTTGAAAATTCATTTGATTAATAGTTGAAATAAATTGTTGATGAGTATAGATATCTTCTGATTGAATGTTTGAAGAAGAAGGTTTGTTTTCTATTAATGCTAATCTTGTTTCTAATTCAAGATCTTTTGTCTGTAATGAACAAAAATCTTTTTGTAAATTTTTAATTTGTTCTTTTAAAATATTAATTTCGATTTTTAAGTCTTGAATGTTAACTACTTTTAAAATAATTGGAATCTCAGGTGTTTCAAATATTTTACTGATATTTACCTTATAAGGAGGCGCTAAAGAGTCTTCTTTTATTAAGATTCTTTTGAGTTTTTGTAAATACTGTTTTCTTAATTCTGTATCTTGGATTTGATCAATTAAATCTAATAAAAATTCTTTTTCACTATTATTAGTAGTTATGACATTAATACACTTATAGCATATTCTTGAGGACTCATCACTTGATGCATATGCACTTGAATCACTTTCTAATTCATTGATATTATTGTCTTCACAATCAGAGGAGGACGATGAATTTTCAGATTAACTAGGCGTATCTTTAAGTTTAAATAATGAAACTAATTTATCTTGAATATCTAGATGTTCTGCACATATTTCATTTAGTTTCTTTTTAACTTTATAATTTTTTGCATAATGACCTGGTTTGCCACATGTATAACAATTGTTTGTATTATTGATTTTCTTTCTTGTAGTAGTCTTTTTAGGACTTAATTTTTTGTAATTTGAATTTCGTGTATTATATTTTTTCTTCTTACTAATTTGAGTTTTTCTTCATTTTTTTACAGATGGGGTTTCTAACTTTGGAAGGCAAAATGCTTCCCAAAAAGAACCTAATTCTTTTCATTTAGCGGCTTTATCTGTTCAATATCTCGCTTGTAATTTTATTTCATTGCATAATGAAATTTCTTCTTTTTTAATAAAACTTAATAATTGACCAAACATAATTTGTTTAAATGGAATTGTACCTTTATCGATGACTTCACTTATTTTATTAAATATTCTTTGTGAAAATAAAGATGGTAATCCTGAAAAAAAAATATCTTTCCAATAAGGTTGACGACAATCTTCTCTTTTTAATAGGTATGTTAAAAATGTATCTTTATACCAATTGTAATCTTCGAGAGTCGGACATCTTAAATTTGTCAAAAGAATATGTATTGCTGCATTAATCCCACATCCAGGCCTTCACTCCTACCCGCCTAGGTTAAGGTCGATAGTTTCCCCTGATTGGTATCAGAGCCAAGTTTGTCTATTTAGTTAGTGTCTAGCCGTTGCTAGCGTTGGTCAGCTGTTGGTTATCCCCTGTAAGTCCATTGGTCAACCGTGCGTTAGGTTGTCCCGGTGGGGTGGTCTAATAGTCCCGGTAAAATGTGCATGACCCCTAACTAAGTGTTCAAACGTAACTCAGATGGCCTCTTGATTTAGAGGTCATCTTAGTTTAGGTAGTAGTAAGAATTCTAATATGGTTAAGAGCAAGGAAGTTAGTTGTCAAATTGATTTTTCTAATTGGAAAATTCCTAAATGAAAAATAAAACCAATTTATCAAATAGGTAAGTTTGATTTCAATGCTGCTTTGTCAATAAAGGATCATGAAGAAACACCTAGTTCAGACGAAGAGTTTCAAACTACTAAATTACTTTCAAAAGTTGCTATTAAAAAGTATAAAGAAAAATATCAATACATTCATTTTGGTATGATTCAAGCTACACTCAAACCTCTAACAAGATTAGGATTAGATTGTTCGATATTCATGGCCCTAGGAGACAATAGATTAATACATTACAAACATTTATTATTAGCCATGTTTCAACCTAATATTTGCAATGGTCCCATATATTTTAATTGTTGTCCAAATTATTCAGTAGATTTAAATGACCCTTGGATTATGGATACTTTGGTATTAGATATCCATCTTCCTAATATTCAAAATGATTTAAAATTCAATTCCGTGAGCTTTCAAGAAATTTTGCTATTACTTACAGAGCATATTTCAAATTACAATCATCCCAACTTAATCCAAAATGTAAATTAAAACCTACTTTAGATGAAATCATATTATTAAAAGCTGAATTAGATAATGTTACTACTTTTACTCCTAAGTTATTAAAATGGAATGAAATTACTATTCCTCAAGAATTTATTATTCAAAGTACTAGACCACAAAGAAATATTGCTCAAAAGAATATTCAACAAATAATAGAAGACCCTGATGGTAGAATACTAATGAGATTCAATTCAAGCAGAGAAAAAGTTTCGTCTTCAAGATTTTGAGAAAATATGGAACTTCCTCGAACTTTATATTCAATGCCTTTTAGGTAATCTAATTATGATTATTTGAAAGATAATCAAGTAGAAGATACTCAAAAAATTTATTATAAAGCTCCAATAGCTGAGCCAATAGATGAAGCTAATTCTTCTATAGGTTCACCAACTTACTCAACTATGCAACTCCCATCGTTTTCTTCAATTAATGTGATTTCAAGGCCCTTTGAAATCAATAAAGATTAGTTACGACAAAATTTCAATTCAATAGAGAATAAAGCCAAAAGAAAATGGTTTCTTTTACACTTTGATTTAAATGTACAATCATTTATTAGATAAGACTGGTATTCATTTATGGAAGACATAAGGTAAATGTCCCTTTCTTAATTGGTGGGCTATATTTGCCTTTGATCATAATCTTCCAGACCAATTCCATATCAACGAAATAAATACTAATATTAATTTTGCTAAAAAATGGACATTTAAAAATGGTCAAATAATTACCTCTTTTACTGCTTCATTGGAAGAAATCATATTAACTACCCTTAAAGGTAATATTCTCTCAATTCCATTCAAAATAGGTAGAAATGATCCAGAAAATAGTCAAGTACTTTTGAGTGATATTGAAAAGGTGTATTGTCAAAATAATTATGCAAGCCAAGCATTACATACGGTGTCTTAACAAGTCAATATGGTCTCCACTCAAATTGAACAATTGTTAAAAAACAAGAAATTGATTCATTAACTGAAAAATTAGAAAATTTAGATATTAATGATACTAAAAAGAACAAGCCGAACTTCTTAGATGATATTTCACAACCCCTATTTAAAATAAGATACTAAAATAAATTAGAACTACCAGATTGTAGTACTCCTTTAATTTTAAAAATAAATGAGAAATTAAAAAAGCAAGAACTTCAACTAAAAATACAGTTAATATTTTAAAAAAAGATTTATCTCAATCAGCTGATGATTCCCAAAATATTAATAAAATATATAAAAAGGAACTTCCATATTATTCCAAGCAAACTCCTCCAGATTTTCATCTTGAAAGTGCTAGAACAATGACTATTGAAAATTTTGCTGGTGATTCAATATATGAATGGAATATTGATGCTTTAAGTGACCACGCAATATTCGTAACACTCCAAAGAATGCTGAGTGCCTATACAACTTATTTAACTAAACCTGCAACAGATTTACAAGCTTTTGATTTATTAACCTTTGGATTCACTGGTATACTCCAAAATTGATGGGAGAATTATATTCAAGAGGATGAACGTAATAAAATCAGAATTCAAACAAATTCTCAAAGACAACTTGACAATATAGAAACATTAATTTATACAATTTTTACTAATTTTCTTCGAAATCCTAAAGATATTAATGCTGTAATAGATGTTCTTCCCGCCTAGATTATGGTCGATCCTTTCCCCCGATTGGTATCAGAGCCAAGTTTGTCTATTTAGTTAGTGTCTAGCCGTTGCTGGTGTTGGTCAGCTGTTGGTCAACCTCGGTAAGTCCATTGGTCAGCCGTGTGTTAGGTGCTCCCAGTGGAATGGTCCCAGTGGTCCCGGTAGAATGTGCATGACTCCTAACTAAGTATTCAAATGTAACCCAGACGACCTCTTGGTTTGGAGATCGTCTTAGTTTAGATAGCAGTAAGAACTCTAATGTGGTTAACAACAAGGAAGTTAGTTGTCAAATTGATTTTTCTAATTGGAAAATTCCTAAACAAAAAATAGAAACAATTTATCAAACAGGTAAGTTTGATTTTAATGCTGCTTTATCAATAAAGGATCATGAAGAAACATTTAGTTTAGACGAAGAATTTCAAACTGTTAAATTACTTTCAAAAGTTGCTATTAAAAAGTATAAAGAAAAATATCGATACATTCATTTTGGTATGATTCAAGTTGTGCTCAAACCTCTAACAAGATTAGGATTAGATTGTTCGATATTTATGGCCCTAAGAGACAATAGATTAATACGTTACAAATATTCAGTATTAGCCATGATTCAAACTAATATTTGCAATGGTCCCATATATTTTAATTGTTGCTCAAATTATTTAGTGGATTTAAATGATCATTCGATTATGGATACTTTAGTGTTAGATATCCATCTTCCTAATATTCAAAATGATTTAAAAGTTCAATTCCGCGAGGTTTCAAGAAATTTTGTTATTACTTACAGAGTATATTTCAAATTATTATCATCCCAACTTAATCCAAAATGCATATTAAAAGCTACTTTAGATGAAACCATATTATTAAAAGCTGAATCAGATAATATTACTACTTTTACTGCTAAGTTACTAAAATGGAATGAAATTACTATTCCTTAAGAATTTATTATTCAAATTAGTAGACCACAAAGAAATATTGGTTAAAAGAATATTCAATAAATAATAGAAGAGCCTAATAGTAGATTACTAATAAGATTTAGTTCAAGTGGAGAAAAAGGTTCGTCTTCAAGATTTTTAGAAAATATAGAACTCTCTCGAACTTCATATTCAATGCCTTCTAGATCATCTAATTATGATTATTTGAAAGATAATCAAGTAGAAGATGCTCAAAAAATTTATTATAAAGATTCAATAGCTAAGCCAATAGATGAAGCTAATTCTTCCATAGGTTCACCAACTTACTCAACTATGCAACCCCCATCGTTTTTTCTTCAATTAATGTCATTTCAAGGCCCTTTGAAATCAATAAAGATTATTTACGATAAAATTTCAATTCAATAGAGAATAAAGCCAAAAGAGAGTGGTTCCTTTCACACTTTGATTAAAGGCACAATCATTTATTAGACAAAAGTGGTATTCATTTATGGAAAGATATAAAGTAAATGTCCCTTTCTTTAATTGGTGGGCTATATTTTCCTCTGATCATAATCTTCCAGAACCATTCCATGTCAAAGAAATAAATACTAATATTAATTTTGCTGAAAAATGGACTATCAAAAATGATTAAATAATTACCTCTTTGACTCCTCTATTAAAAGAAATTATATAACTACCCCTAAAGGTAATATTCTCGCAATTCCATTCAAAATAGGTAGAAATGATCCAGAAAATAGTTAAGTACTTTTGAATGATATTAAAAAGGTATATTATTAAAATAATTATACAAACCAAGTATTATATGTAGTGTCTCAACAAGTCCATATAGTCTCCACTCAAATTGAAGCAATTGTTAAAAAATAAGAAATTGATTCATTAACTGAAAAATTAGAAAATTTAGATGTTAATGATACTAAAAAAACAAGCCAATCTTTTTAGATGATATTGCAAAACTCCTATTTAAAATAAGATACTTAAATGAATTAGAACTACTAGATACTAGTACTCCTTTAATTTTAAAAATAGATGAGAAATTAAAAGAAGCAGAAACTTCAACTAAAAATAAAGTTAATATTTTAGAAAAAGATTTATCTCAATCCGATGATGATTTCCAAAATATTAATAAAATATATAAAAAGGAACTTCCATATTATTCCAAGTAAACTCCTCCAGATCTTCATCTTGAAAGTGCTAGAACAATAATTACTGAAAATTTTACTGGTGATTCAATATATGAATGGAATATTGATGGTCGAAGTGACCATGAAATATTCGTAACATTCCAAAGAATGTTGATTGCTTATACAGCTTATTCAACTAAGCGTGCAACAGATTTGCAAGCTTTTGATTTATTCACCTCTGGATTCACTGGTATACTCAAAAATTGGTGGGAGAATTATATTCAAGAGGATGAATGTAATACAATCAGAACTCACACAAATTCTTAAGGACAACCTGACAATATAGAACATTAATTTATACAATTGTTACTAATTTTCTTGGAAGTCCTAAATATGTTAATGCTGCAAAAGATATTCTTCCCGCCTAGGTTAAGGTCGATCCTTTCCCCCGGTTGGTATCAGAGTCAAGTTTGTCTATTTAGTTAGTGTCTAGCTGTCGCTAGTGCTGGTCAGCTGTTGGTCAGCCCCGATAAGTTCATTGGTCAGCCGTGTGTTAGGTGGTCCTGGTGGGATGGTCCCAATGGTCCCGGTAGAATGTGTTTGACTCCTAGCTATGTGTTCAAACATAACTCAGGTGGCTTCTTGACTTAGAGATCATCTTAGGTTAGGTAGTAGTAAAAACTCTAATGTGATTAACAGGAAGGAAGTTAGTTGTCAAATTGATTTTTCTAATTGGAAAATTCCTAAACAAAAAATATAAATAATTTATCAAATAGGTAAGTTGATTTCAATGCTCCTTTATCAATTAAGGATCATGAAGAAACATTTGGTTTAGACGAAGAATTTCAAACTATTAAATTACTTTCAAAAGTTGCTATTAAAAAATATAAAGAAAAATATTGATTCATTCATTTTGGTATGATTCAAGTTGCACCCAAACCTCTAATAAGATTAGGATTAGATTGTCCGATATTTATAACCCTAAGAGATAATAGATTAATACGTTATAAAAATTCATTATTAGCCATGATTCAAACTAATATTTGCAATGGTCCCATATATTTTA
The DNA here is from genome assembly GCA_002740545.1 of Lophocereus schottii. Taxonomy (NCBI): domain Eukaryota; kingdom Viridiplantae; phylum Streptophyta; class Magnoliopsida; order Caryophyllales; family Cactaceae; genus Lophocereus; species Lophocereus schottii. The sequence goes on from NCQV01150945.1 coordinate 9,793, forward strand.
ATTGTTGTCCAAATTATTCAGTAGATTTAAATGACCCCTAGATTATGGATACTTTAGTGTTAGATATCCTTCTTCCTAATATTCAAAATGATTTAAAAGTTCAATTCCGCGAGCTTTCAAGAAAGTTTGCTATTACTTACTGAGTATATTTCAAATTACTATCATCCCAACTTAATCCAAAGGAAAATAAAAACTTACTTTAGATGAAACCATATTATTAAAAGCTGAATCAAATAATGTTACTACTTTTACTCCTAAGTTACTAAAATGGAATGAAATAACTATTCCTCAAGAATTTATTATTCAAAATACTAGACCACAAAGAAATATTGCTCAAAAGAATATTCAACAAATAATAGAATAGCCTGATGGTAGAATACTAATATGATTTAATTCAAGTAGAGAAAAAGGTTCGTCTTCAAGATTTTCAAAAAATATAGAACTCCCTTAAACTTCATATTCAATGCCTTCTAGTTCATCTAATTATGATTATTTGAAAGATAATCAAGTAGAAGATACTTAAAAAATTTATTATAAAGCTGCAACAGCTGAGTCAATAGATGAAGCTACTTCTTCTATAGGTTCACCAACTTACTCAACTATGCAACCCCCATCGTTTTCTTTAATTAATGTCATTTTAAGGCCCTTTGAAATCAATAAAGATTATTTACGACAAAATATCAATTCAATAGAGAATAAAGTCAAAAGAGAATGGTTTCTTTCACACTTTGATTTAAATGCACAATCATTTGTTAGACAAGAGTGGTATCCATTTCTGGAAAGACATAAAGTAAATGTCTCTTTTTTTAATTGATGGGCTATATTTGCCTCTGAGCATAATCTTCCAAACCCATTCCATATCAAAGAAATAAAACTAATGTTAATTTTGCTAAAAAATGGATACTCAAAAATGGTAAAATAATTACCTCTTTTACTCCTCCATTAGAAGAAATTATATTAACTATCCCTGAAGGTAATATTCCCACAATTCCATTCAAAATAGGTAGAAATGATTCAGAAAATAGTCAAGTACTTTTGAATAATATTAAAAGATGTCTTATCAAAATAATTATACAAACCAAGTATTACATGTGGTGTCTCAACAAGTCAATATGGTCGCCACTCAAATTGAAGTAATTGTTAAAAAACAAGAAATTGATTCATTAGCTGAAAAATTAAAAAATTTAGATATTAACGATATTAAAAAGAACAAGCCAAACTTCTTAGATAATATTGCAAAATCCTATTTAAAATAAGATAATCAAATAAATTAGAACTACCATATACTAGTGCTCCTTTAATTTTAAAAATAGATAAAAAATTAAAAGAAGCAGAAATTTCAACTAACAATACAGTTAATATTTTAGAAAAAGATTTATCTCAATCAGATGATGATTTTTAAAATATTAATAAAATATATAAAAAGAAACTTCCATATTATTCCAAGCAAACTCCTCCAGATATTCATTTTGAAAGTGTTAGAACAATAATTACTGAAAATTTTGCTGGTGATTCAATATATGAATGGAATATTGATGGTCGAAGTGACCTCGACATATTTGTAACGCTCCAAAGAATGTTGATTGCTTATACAGCTTATTCAACTAAACGTACAACAGATTTACAAGCTTTTGATTTACTAATATCTGGATTCACTGGTATACTTAAAAATTGGTGGGAGAATTATATTTAAGAGGATGCAGGTACTAAAATCAGAACTCACACAAATTCTCAAGGACAACCTGACAATATAGAAACATTAATTTATGCAATTGTTACTAATTTTCTTGGAAGTCTTAAAGATATTAATGCTGCAACAGATATTCTTTAACAAATTTAAGATGTCCAACTCTCGAAGATTACAATTGGTATAAAGATACATTTTTAACATACTTATTAAAAAGAGAAGATTGTCGTCAACCTTATTGGAAAGAAAAATTTATTTCAGGATTATCATCTTTATTTTCTCAAAGAATATTTAATAAATTAAGTGAAGTCATCAGTAAAAGTCCAATTCTATTCAAACAAATTACATTTGGTCAATTATTAAGTTTTATTAAAAAAGAAGGAATTTCATTAAACAATGAATTAAAATTACAAGCGAGATATTCAACAGATAAAGCCGCACAACAAAAAGAATTAGGTTCTTTTTGTGAAGCATTTTGCCTTCCAAAGTTAGAAGCTCCATAAGTAAAAAAACGAAGAAAAGATCAAATTAGTAAGAAGAAACAATATAATACACGAAATCCAAATTACAAAAAATTAAGTCTGAAAAACACTACTACAAGCAAGAAAATCAATAATACAATTAGTTGTTATAAATATGGCAAACTAGATCATTATGCAAAAAATTATACAATCAAAAGGAAATTAAATGAAATATGTGCAAAACATCCAGATATTCAAGACAAATTAATTTCATTATATGAACCTAACGATATGCTTAGTCAATCAGAAAATTCATCGTCCTCCTTTGATTGTGAAGACAATAATATCAATGAATTAGAAAGTGATTCAAGTGAATATGCATCAACTAATGAGTCTTCAAGAATTTGCTATAAGTGTATTAATGTTATAACTACTAATAATAGTGAAAAAGAATTTTTATTAGACTTAATTGATCAAATCCAAGGTACAGAATTTAAAAAAGAGTATTTACAAAAACTCAAAGGGATTCTTTAGAACCTTCTCATGAGGTAAGTATCAATAAAATATTTGAAACACGTGAGATTCCAAATATTTTAAAAGTAGTTAATATTCAAGATTTAAAATCAAAATTAATATTTTAAAAGAACAAATTAAAAATTTAGAAAAAGATTTATGTTCATTACAGACAAAAGATCTTGAATTACAAACAAGATTAGCATTAATAGAAAACAAACGTTCTTCTTCAAACATTCAATAAGAAGATATCTCTACGCATCAATAATTTGTTTCAACTATTAATCAAATGAATTTTCAAAAAGGGTATATTCATATTACTTTTAAAATTAAAGATAGCTTTGAATTAAATATTATTGCACTATTAGATAGTGGTGCGGATCAAAATTGCATAAGAGAATGATTGATTCCCTCTATATATTATGAAAAAACAAAATAACGTCTTCATAGTGCTAATGGTATGACATTACAAATTAAGTATAAATTATCAAATGCTTGCATATGCAATCGAAGATATTATTTTAAAAACTCATTTATTTTAGTACGAGATATAAACCAAGAAGTTATTCTTGGAACTCCTTTCATTACTCCAATTTATACCTTTGAAGTACATCAAATTGGTGTGCATATAGAAATTGTGGGAATGACAATATTATTCAAATTTATTAGCCATGTTTATCAAAAAGATTTATCTTTACTACAAAATTCCTCAGTATTAAAGCAAATTGATCTTCTTCATGAAAAGAAAAAACACATTCATTTTTTATAAAATGAAATTGTTAAAAAAAAATTGAAGAAAGGTTATAGCAAC
>NCQV01150957.1:0-15657 GCA_002740545.1 Lophocereus schottii
CAGACCCCGTGAATGCGGGACCCACACTGGGAGTTGTTGTTGTTGTTGTTGTGATTGTCCTTATACAACTGCTGCGCAGATAATAAACTGTACTGAAATTTAGGAACACGTAAAATATTTTTCAAACTAAAGAACTAGCAAAAGTATTCAATGTCGATTGTCCAACACGTGAAATTAGTAATTTAGTATCGTTTTCTACAATGACAGGAGTTGTGCATTGATGTGTATGTTCAAAAGACTGGAAACAGCTCCAACAGCATGCCACAAGACATTATTAGCCTCATCGGACCAAATAGCAGAAAGAGTATTGGGAGCACTCTAGGTGTTCTACTAAGCCAAGGCAACAAAGCAAGAGCTAGACCTAGTAAAACTGACCCAATCCGAATGATCTGAACCAAACGATCCGAAAGCAAACTCGAACCGACATCCGAAAGAGTTGAACCTATCTTGACTTGAAACCCGAAACCCAAAATGACCGAACTGTACCGAAATCTTCTTGACCCGATGTAGACTCAAACCCAAAATGACCCGAACCGATTCTAGCCCGAACGCAAATGATCCGAACCCAAACAGACCTGAATCTAAGTTTGACCCTACCCTATTCTAACCCAATCCAATTGAAACTTAAGGTAATGAGTGATGATAATAGCTACACAACTTCATTTAATATTTAGGACGCGAAAGGCAAAAGCAGATAACAAAACCTTACTTTGAGCAAATGAAATAATACATTTGCAACTTGGAAGGAAATGGCTTAATAAGGATTTGACTTATTTGAGTAACAAAAATGAAAATCTAGACTAAAGAAGTTACAGTTATATTCAATGGTTTATGTTGATTAGGCACAACTCTTTGATTTTTGTTTTAAAATCTTTGATTTGATGGTTAGGCAGGCGGGAAATTTATAACACTATGTGTTCATCTACTTGATCACTTCCTAGGTGTGATGCATTGGAAATAACCTAATTGAAACTAAATCTTGGATGAATTAGGAGGAGGGAATTTATACCGACCCAAAATTCTAATTGATATGACTTTTTCTTGGTGCAAGATTAAAAACTAACCCAAGTAAAATATAACGTTGGACAAATTAGAAGGAGATCAAAAACTGACCCAAATGAAATTCATGGTCATATAACCTACTTCTAATTCGTCCAAAATTATATGGTTTGTGGGGGGCGTGTATGATATCCAACTCATGCCGCTTATAAATCAAACCAATTGAAATACAAGCACAAGCCGACTTGAAAGTGACTCGATCTGATTGCTACTAGACCCAAAATTGACTTGAAGCCATAACTGAAACCTACTCAAACCGACTTTGAGCCAAGCGCACCCAAATCAACTCGAATGACTTTGATCTGGAGCTGACCCGATCCGAAATTCATCCCAACCCGAACCAAACTTAACTCGACCCGAACCGAAATTGATCAATCCGAACATAACTGGGCCGAATTTAGCCCGACCTAAACCTGAGTCGAATGACCAATTTGTCAGGGCTATCGAAGGCAAAAAGCAGCCCTATGCCCTGAAGTAAAGCTCCGTGCCCTGGAGTAAAGCAAAGCTGACAAATGACCGGGGATGAGAAGGACACATCAACATCAATGGGAGGCAAATTAGGACTGGTAGAAATAATCGCAACAAGAGCTGCAGAGCTTAAAGCTGTTAGGATTAGTGTAGCAGTCACAATAAAAAGGATATATATCTGAGAAGCTGGTATACCCAATCCTGAGTTTTGTTGAATTAGATTTGCTTGCTGCAAGTTCCCGCGTCCGCCCCTAAGTTTGTACCCCTCTCACGTCCACCATTATTGTGGCCGCGACCTCGCCACCCACACTAGTGTCCCACATGGCCACCTCTTAAAGCATTATGTTAGAGCTAGGTAATAGATCGTATCGGTTCGAATTTGTATTTGTGTCGAGTTTAAACGAGTTAAGAATTTCTCGATCTGAACTTAGGCCGTTTATTAAACGGGTTGAAAAACCTTGACCTGTACCTATTTAATTTTTAAACGGGTTGACCCGTTTAACCCGTTTAAGATAAACAAGTCAAATTCAGTCGCCTAATTGCCTATTTACACATTCAATATTTTCAATTAATACTTAATTACAGTGTCAAAATTAAATTTACATATCACATTAAATAATTACTCTTTAAAATTTCCCTGATTTGTCATAATTTATAATTTCTAAAAAATTTTATATTATTAATTATCTAATAAAAAGTAAACTTACAAATGACAAATGGAAAAACGAGTTGACTTATTTAATTCATTTAATTAAACAGATTAAAGAGGTACTTTCTCGTGTCGAGAATATCAACCTGAACCTAACCCGTTTAATTAAACGGGTTGAACGTATCAACCCATTTAATTAAACGGGTCGAAAATTTGTAACCAAACACACTTCACTTTGTGTTGGGTTCGGATCGAAAATCGTGTCGGGTTAGCTTTTCCCAACTTCAGGTTAGGGTTAACTCTAAAACCTAAACCCTATATATGTAATGCGTATCTCTGTATTCCAATATCATCGGATGAATAAAACTATCTCTCTCTTTTGCCTGTGGACGTAGTAGTGGTGTCCTTAATGGCGATAGCTAGGTGAGTCACCACTGTGGCAACATACTCACAGAGATGAATTATGCGTTGCGCGTGGAAAACTAGTTTAGATTATAACTCATCAAACGCATGATTATCACCAAAATATCCAGCCGCAGCAATTAAACTTTCATAATCACGATCAAGTTCAAACAGGGGGTACTAAACTAGTTCCTAATCAACGAGAGGACCATCGATAGCAGTAAGATAATCCACAATGACCTTGATAGGATGAAGATAACTGTCCAACGATTGGGATTCCTCCTTGCCTATATTGGTGAGGCTACGTTTTACCCCATGACAAAACTGACCCGAGATCTGCAATTCGAACCGAAAGATCTGGATTCATACCCGACCCGATATTGAAAATATGCTCATTCAAAAATAGACTCGTAATCAGAATTGACCCGAATTGAATCATACCCGACCCGAAATATTCTACAAAGTTGCTTGTCATAAGCATATTAGACCAAAAATTAATTCACCCGAATTGAAGTTCAATCGATCCAAGCCGAACCAATCCGAAATATAACTTAATCGCAAACATGACCGGACCCAAACTTAGCCCAATCTAAATGACTCAGGTCTACTTGGCAACGAGCCATGCGTGCCCTAAGAAATTGTTGATTGAGCTGCTCCCAAATTTGGAGGAATGCGACAAATTTCTAACGCCGACCAGGACATCATGGGAGATCATCGCAAACAACGGTGTTCCTATAGAGTCTCGAGTCATATTACGTGACAGTATAGTCAAGCCATCCATAAAACCGAGCAGGCCTTGGTAAAGAAGACGAGAAGTGAGAAGTAAACTGGGTCTTACAGCTTAAAAATCTTCACGTTTAGCAAGATTTTGGTTGACCACACTAGTGATGTTTAGAGTAGGGAGTTGTAGATAAGGATTCATGGGATATGCTGAAAAAGAAGAAGGTGCTCCAGGACTAAAATTTTGGAAATTGGTTAGAATTTGATAAGAGCAGGAGTAGGCAGAATGCTAGAACAGGGTGGTTGGTAACTCGAGCTGCCTAGCTCAAACACCTCAGCAAACAGTAAGAGGCCTGCCACGAGAAATTGACTGAGATTGTGGTGGTGGCAGTGCATGGAGCAGGGAGGTATGGATGCCAAGGCGGTGCGAAGTGGTTGGGTGGTGATGCATAACTGGTTTGTGACAGGTGGCTAATTTGTGAGTGGCTAATTTGGCTGATTTGAGTGTATCGCTTGCGCTACTCATCAAGAACGCTTTCTCATGTGCAACAGCTGCAAAACTGGTAACTTCCACCACATCTCGTTAAAAGCATTTCTAGTTAGAGTTTCAATTTTTAAAAATTCTGACCTGCTACATCAATAAAAGTTTCATAATTTTAGAATTTGCATTCAATTACTCCTCTAATCCATGAAACTTCAATTTTGATCATCCAATAAATATATTTGTCATGGATCCACCTTCTAACAACAAAATATTTTTTTTAATCATTTGTCAAGAAAGTGTCACACGCATTTTATGTTGGTTGGGGAGAAAGGAAGTGACACACAGCAGATACGCGGGCCCCACACCTGCCTCACTTGTCCATCGCTGCTATTGCTTTAAGGCATTTCATCAAATATTTAGTGGGCATCCAGCACTGGTTCATTTCCCCTAAATGAATAGGATTTCCTTATATTTCCCACCTCCGTTTTTCGTCATGAGATTCATTGTTACAACATTGGCTGCACCATGCCTTCCTTAAGACTTGCAGATATATTAAGAACAAATCATCCCAAAGAGCTTTTCCCTAGCCTTGCGTAGCTTGAATATTAACTTTTAACTTTGCCAATCAAATGGATTGAGGCTAGGTAAACTTTTTGACGGTCAATGACTTCGCACGAGCTAACTTAATTTACACAATGCTTGGGTTTTCACCATCAAAATTGGGGATTTCTACTTTAGGATTGAATTTAAAAGACTTACCATCCATGTTTACCATCCATGTTTCACTTGATTAGAGTATGCTCTCATAACAATAATGCAAGATCCAAGAGAGCACTCAAAAAATGGAGATCCAGGCTCTCAAAAATCCATTGCATAGGAAATAGAGAGATAAAGCGACAGAAAGAGTTTTTCATTTTCTTGATCAATTACATTGAGCACATTTCCCTTTATGACTATGAGTTTATGCCTAACAAACTCCCTGACAACGTCAATAGTTGAGCGCACCTAACTGACATACAGGGTAACAAAACCTCCAGTAACAACCAATAGTCAAATTCAAAACACAAGGTTCTGCGTAGGCATTTAGGTAAATCTGACGGACAATGTAAATTGAATAAAGATATCTTGAGGTACATAGTGCTCAGTGTATGACCATTTCACTAATCTGATCCAAACTCACCAAATGATATGAAGCTTAAAAGGCCCATAATCAAGCTCAATTCTCTATAGTTCATCAGCGGATCTAAAGTATAGCACGTGTCACAGAATTGGGTGAATAAGCGAACCAGGCAAGGTCAATAAGATGGACCTCAGACGCTTTGGAAAGGCATGTAAGCTCATTAAGATTTGGGCCTTCCAGGTTTGCACCAAGCGGGACAACAGTAGCAAGGCTAGGATCATCTCATAACACCTCATCACGAGATTACATTTCCACCACAAGGGCGGCAATTGTTTCTCCTCCAACTCCCTCTGCTCGTTAGGCGTAATGGACCGTTGGCACTTTCTACATTTATCACGCTCAAGGTGCACCTTACCCTGAAATTTGGTGCGTCTCGGATCTACAAGGCATTGTCAAAGAAAACAACATATGAAAGATGTTCTAAGAAACGGACCATGATTTAGTTTTTGATTGAAAATTCTACCTATCCAATTACAAGACCCTCTAGCAAAATCGACAAATAATCTGACCACAATGGCCACGAGCTAGACCCCATCCAAATACAAATTAGGCAACCTAATTTTGTGCTCAACCCGAATTGACTTTGTCAAAACCAGAATCACCAAATTTTCCTGAATAATGCCCATCCCACTTTGTTGACATGCCTACAGAGCAAATTAACAACAAACCAAAATATGAGCAGAACAAAAAGTGATTTTGTTTATTTGGCAAAATCTAGATATTCCATTAAAATATTCCAACTTGACGTGAGATTATTATCATTGTGAACCCAACTCAAACAACCCGCTTGCCAGGTCTCCTGAACCAGACCTAAACAATATATTTGCAAAGGTTTATTGCAGGGGCCTTGCTTACTGAAGTGCGCACCACTATAGTACTTTCAGGCACTACTTTAATCTCTAACATCCCACAGGAAGGGTAATGATATCCACCGGGGTGCCAAAAAAAGGCACACCCCTTGGCAGTATAAGCTATCAAGTAAAGAATTAGCCATGGATACTTCTTGAAGAGTCGAATCGCCCTAGAGGGGGAGTGAATAGGGATGTTACGATTAGAAAAGAAGACAAACAAATGATTGAACAACTTAATTCATTGATTTATAAAGGTGTAATGCATCAATATTTATACACATAAAGAGACGACATAAAAGGATCGCTAAATCAACTATAATCAAGATCTCAATCAAATCATGATTATATTAGTCAATTGCTAATCACTAAAATCTCTCCACAATTACGAAAATCTCTCCACACAGATACCAAGAATATCTCAACATCCCCCTCAAACTCAAGATGGGGTAGTTGAAACTAGCTTGAGTTTGTACACTAAAGTATGAAAGCGACCAAGAAGATGTGATTTTGTGAACAAATCTACGGGCTGATTAGAGGAACTAATGGATAGGAGGCGTATGGTACCACGAACAATATGTTGACGAGTGAAATGACAATCAATCTCTATATGTTTTGTTCGCTCATGGAAGACATCATTGTCAGCAATTTGTATAGCACTCTGATTGTCACAGTAAATAGATGTAGCAGTAGTCTGAAGAACATTCATATCTGCAAGTAACCAACGAAGCCAAAGTACCTCAGTAGTAGTTTCAGCAATGGCACGATACTCACTTTCAGTGTTGAATCGAGAGGCTAAGGTTTGCTTTTTGCTTCGCCAAAAAATAAGTGAACCACCAAGGAAGATGCAGTAACCTGTAGTGGAACGTCTCTCGGTAAGATCACCTCCCCAGTCAGCATCAGAATAAGCTCATAGTTCAAGAGAAGAATCCGTAGATAAATGTAGGCCATGAAATAAGGTGCCTTTGATGTAGCGTACGATCCGAAAAACAGCAGCATAATGAGTGAAACGGGGAGCTGACATGAATTGGATGACCAAGTGAACTGCATAGGCAATGTCTAGGCATGTAACTGTAAGGTAAATTAGGCTGCCAGCAAGTTACCGATAAAGAGCAGGATCTGGAAGTGGAGTACCATCTGTTGGAAGAAACCGCACATTCGTTTCAAGAGGCGTGCTTTCTACCTTACAATCGAAGAGACCTGCTTTTGTCAAGATATCAGAAGCATACTTGACTTGAGATAAAGAAATACCATCCTCAGAAGAGAGAACTTCAAGGCCTAAGAAGTAACTAAGGGGTCCCAAATCCTTCATGTCAAATTGTTTAGTTAAAAACTGTTTGACAGTTTCAATACTAGATGAGTCGTCACCCGTAATTATCATATCATCCACATATAGAAGTAGTAAAACAACGCCGTGGTCCGTTTTCTATAGAAATAGTGCATTATCATGTGGACTAGAAGAGAAACAAATTTTGCTAAGTATAGTGCAGATCTTAGCAAACCACGCGCTGGGAGCTTGTTTAAGGCCATATAAAGCACGACGGAGACGACAAACTTTGTCAGGAGGATGATCATACGCAGATGGAGGCTTCATATACACTTCTTCCTCTAAATCTCCATTAAGAAATGCATTTTTGACATCCATTTGATAAAAGCCCCATCGTTTAGAAGCAGCAATAGCAAGAAGTGTTCGAACAGAAGTGATACGAGCCACCAGAGCAAAAGTTTCTTCATAATCAATTCCATATTCCTAAGTATAACCCTTTGCAACGAGTCGAGCTTTATACCTTTCAACAAAGCCATCAGATCGTGTTTTTATCTTATAAATCCACTTACAACCAACGAGGGGCTTGTCAAGAGGAGGATCAACTGAGGTTCATGTAAGTTAAGCATGGCTGAAAAACAATGATAATGACGAAGATATTGAGGTGGGTTTCTTGCTCTATGAGAGCGATCAGAGGGAGACAGATTATCAATGGGAGCAGGAGAGGTAGGTGGCTCTTGAGTTGCTGGAGCAGGATTTGCAAGCGAGACTTCATCACGAGAAATAGTCATAGCATCCGGCGTATGTGAGAACTCAGATAGGGAGCTAGCTTCAGATTCACTAGGAAATAGCTCAATTAAGGAATTAGAGAAAAAAGGAGTAGATGTAGGTGGGATAGACTCAAATTTAGACACTAAAGAAAATTTAATGTGCTCCCAAAAGACAACATGGTGGGAAAGACGAATTCGATGTGAAGTGGGATCCCAATAATGGTATCCTTTGTGTTCTGTCCTATAACCCAGAAAGAAACAAATGCGAGGACGAGCTTCTAACTTAGTGTACTCATGTGGTTGAAGAAGAACAAAGCAAGTACAACCAAACACCTTAAGAGACTCATAATTGAGTGGGCGGTTATAAAGGCGCTCAAAAGGAGACACATTACCCAGAATAGAAGATGGAAATTTGCTAATGGTATAGACAGCAGTCAAGGCTGCTTCACCCCAAAATCGCTTAGGACAAGAAGAAGAGATAATCATAGCACGAATGGAATTGAGGATATGTCGAAGTTTTCACACTGCGCGACCATTTTGCTGCGATGTGTGGGGACAAGAATATTGAGAAAGAGTACCATTGTTGGTAAGAAACTTTAAGAGTTTGGAATCACGATATTCCATGGCATTGTCTCTTCGTAAGTTTTTAATGGTTTTATCAAATTGAGTTTTAACCATGGTTGCAAAATCAATATAAATTTAGGGTAATTCAGAGCGATTTTTCATGAGAAAAATCCAGGTGAACCTGGAATAATCATCACCAAAAATCACACAGTACCGTGATCCATTCATAGTGGATACAGGACAAGGTCCGAAATATCTAAATGAATTAAATCAAAGCAAGAATCAGAAATGGAGGTACTATTATTGAAAGACAAGGCAGGTTGTTCTGCCTGTTGACAGGCAATACAATCGAAAGTTTTGCCATTGATAGTGCCTAACACACCTTGAGAACGTAAAGGACAAAGTTTATTTCAGGAGCTAAGACCAAGACGCTGATGCCATATTGACAGAGGAACACTAGTGGAAATAGCATAGATAGGGGTCGAGGAAGGAACATGCAGAGAGCTGAGTTCAAACAGACATACAACTTTACGACCAGTTTCGATGATTTGTCCCGTCTTGAGATCCTGCACACGACACCCAGTAGGTGAAAAATTCACTCCATATCCATAATCACACAATTGGCCAACAAAGATAAGATTAAAGTTTAAGGCAGGAATTAGAAAAGTATCAGGTAATGAGACATTAGTTGAGGAAATAGATCCTTTGTGACTAGTGTTCATAATGGAACCATTGGCGGTCTTAATGGAAGAGGAGTTGGCAGCGGGCGCTAATGAAAAGAAAAGATCAGGTTAACTTGTCATGTGATTATAACAGCCAGAATCAAAATACAAGGAAGAGTTACCTGAGAGAGTAGCTAAAGCTGTAGTGTTATTACCAGTGGAAGAGACAAGTTGACTAAGCAGGGCCTGAAGGTCAATTGAAGAAGAGGGAGATGACTCAGAATTGTTGGCACAAACTGCAGGCCCAAACACAGGCTTGGTAGACTGACTGGGACGAGTCTGATTCCTGTTTTGAGGACAAGTTGGACAATCGTTAATAAAATGATCAGACTTCTTACAGTATCAACAAAATACTGTACACCAATTTTTGGCAATATGTCCCTTTTTACGGCATTGACGACATTCAATAATGGGGCATTCTGGGAGAAGATGACCAGTTTGATGATAGTGGTGACAAATCTTGGCGTTCTTGTTAGAAGCTATGAAACCAGAATCAACTTGTGCCCTCAAAAGCCCCAATCGAGTTTCCTCTTATTTCAATAGAAGAAGGGCTGCTTCAAGGGTAGGCAAGGGTTGTTGATTAAGTAAAGCTGCTCGTACGGGCTCATAATCATTAGTAAGAGCCATCAAGAATTGAATTAATCTGTCACCATTACGATATACTACAAATTTTGCAGCATCTTCGACATCCTTCCACATGGGCTCAGATAAGGTTAATTGATTCCAAATAACTTTCATTTGAGTAAGAAAGCCATATACAGTTTGTTCCTTCTCTTGTTTCAACCTACTGAGTTTTTTTATGAGTTGAAAATGATGAGATAAGTCAGAACTTATATATCATTAAGCAAGATGGTCCCATACCACTTTTACAGTTTCAAATTGACCAAAATGAAGGTGGATGCTTGGAATAGAAGTGCTTCAAAGCTATGTAATAATCTGATTATTTTTGCTATCCCAGTCCTCAAGACGTTCAGCAAATTTCTGATCTACTTCACCAGTAGCTTTTGTGGGACATGTTATATCACCTGTAGCATATCTCCATAGTTTACGCCCTTTAAGAAAACTACGTATTGCCTTAAACCAATGCCTGTAGTTTGTGCCATTAAGGATCACAGAAATGGGTTGGGAAACATCACTTTTGTCTATCATAAAGAATACAGGGCAAACTAACACCTTGACATGAAGACTTCAAAGATTGAAAATCACCAAAGTTTGATGAGAGAAGGGTGATAGGAAAAACTCCACCAAGAAGGATTTAGGAAACCTTTTAAAAAAATGAAACCTAACAACCAATCCTAAGGCTCGGATACCATGTTATGATCAGAAAAGAAGACAAGCAGATGAATGAACAACTTAATTCATTGATTTACAAAGGGGTAATGCATCAATATTTATACACATAAAGAGATGATGTAAAAGGAACGCTAAATCAACTATAATCAAGATCTCAATCAAATCGTGATTATAATAGTCAATTGCTAATCACTAAAATCTCTCCACAATCACGAAAATCTCTCCACACAGATACCAAGAATATCTTAACAAGGGAGATTGTACAATATTTAAAAACAAATTTTGAAGACAGAAATTAAATGAAGAAATAAAATAGACAAGAGACACAACGATGTTTTAACGAGGTTGGGCCTCTAACAGGCTTAGGTCCCCACCTAGAGTTATCCAACTCTAGGATTCAACTCTTAAAATTCTTATTAAGATGAACTCTCAGTCTCGTAGAGTTATCTCACTTTAGAGATCCTGAATACTTTAAATCAACCTCTTGATTACAGTACGGCAAGAGTTGTGACCTTACACCAACTCTCAAGTTCACTCCTTAACAACGATTTTCTCAATGTCAATCAATAGTTCTTTGTTACAAAAATACTTAATAGCTTAAATGAAGATTCTTAATGCTGTCACACTTGCTTTTTTCACTGTACTACAGCATGTCCATTTGTCCTCTATTTATATTTAGTTTTGGACGAGAGCCAAGAAGGCAATTCTAATCAGGCCAATCTGATGCTGATTTTCAGGATCCTGATAGCATTTGATTTATTTTCTTGCATCCTTTCGTGGTCTTTAATTAATATGATTTTGATCCTTACCTTTAAAAATATTTGATGTAATTCTTTTCCTGTAATAGGAGAGCTCAGAATGTCCTTTAGTTAAGATGAGATGCTTGCCTAATTTGTTTTAATTTGCATCTCATTGATAGAGGATATCAAGGAGCATAAAATATAATTTCTAAGACTTCTTAATGCAGCTAAGTGACTTCCTTAGTTATTTTTATTCTAGCGATCAAGTTTAATCAAATAAGATATCATACACATATTTTTCCTATGTATGTTATCCACCTTTTTTGTGTGGATGCTGGCTTGTATTTTAATATTCAATTTTGTCTTTCAAATGAATCAACCAAGCACACGCATATCTTTTGTTCTATGTTCTAATCTCTTGCTAAGTGTTAATTAATTTTGTATTTCATCAAAACTTCCTTGGTTACTTCGGGAGTCAACAATCTCCCCCTTTTTGATGAAAGCCAAAATTAACTAATTTAGCTATATCATATTGAGCAGATGATTTATAAACAGTTTAGTGCGATGCTGAGTTTTGTCACAAACATGTGAAGTATTGAGATTATATTTGATCGAAGTGTTTAGGCTACTATTTAAATCATTTAGCAAAATAGATGTATCTTGACAAGATAACTTCACAAGGTTAAAGCACAGACGCATAATAGACAAATAAGTATCACCTCAAACAAGTTGCCTAGAATAAGACAGGTTAAAGTACTACTAATAGATTTAAAGTGCTACTAGCAAATTCAAAGCATTGCTAACTGACATAAGTTCTCCCCCTCTTTCATAAAAAAGAAAGGATGATGGGACCAAAAAAATGTCTGAGCATACCAATTGCCAATAGAACCAAGAAAGGGGAAGGCAAAAGACAACAAGGGCAAGGGGATTAGATCCTGGAGTGGGAGGATTTGCTAGCTGCGTGGATGAGTTGAGTAGCAGAGTTGGTGCATTGGGCTTGTTCGGCAACAGTTAGGGGTACTCCTTTAGTAGCACAGCGGTGAGTGATGCTGCATATGCGAAGAAGATCGTCTACCTTTTGGTTGAGTGCAGAGAGGTGTTGGGTGAGAGACAGTTGCATATCAGTGAGGCGGCCATGTAAGGTGGCCTGATTGTGGGCAATGTCGTCTAAAGCATCAGTGTGCCGATGCAGAATGTAATCAAGCCTATCCGTTGTTTCTTGGAGTTCATAAAGACGTTCATCAATGTAATAGTCCTACCCTAAATCATGTTTATTCATTTCATTAATCCATGTGATTAATTTCATTGCATTTAAATCATTGCTTTTTGTTAATTCAACTAAGAAAATTTAAATGGGCTCTAACCTTGCAATTCGGGTTTTTGTTCTAGTCAAGTTCTGGAGATCGATATTAGGCCTTGATATTTATGAATTAAATAATTTAATTATTTTTCATGACACCACCACCATTTAATCTCAAGCTTTGGGGCGAAAAAAAATTTTTGTAAACGCACTCAGTTTCAGCTTTTTTCCAAACCCGAGCCTGTTTAAGGCCAATTTCACTCCACTAAGACCTGACCCTCTTTGTTTAGCTAATTACCCTTAGTTAAGCCTTAATTACACTTACTAAAGTAGAGTCTGAAGGGTTACTCTCAGCCAAGTATTTATTTTGCAAAGCCTTTGTTTTACACCAAGTAAATACTAGTCACTTTCTGTCTCCTATTCTCTCCTCCTTCTCTCTACCCCATGGCCAGCTCCAGTAGCCACCATTCTAGCCACCTTTCAACCACCAAGCAAACACCAAATAGCCACCACTCACCACCCCTAACCACCCTTCTCACTCCCTCAAGCATCAAGGATCATTCACACCTCTTTCTTAAGCACAAAGTGAGTATTTCCTACCGCCTTTTATGCTGATTTTATTGTTGATTCTTGATCTTGTTGGTTTTTGCTTCTTTTTCAGTTGTTTTAATGGTGGATTATGCTGTTTTTATTGAATTAAGAATCACCTTGGTAATGGATCATGGTGGAGTTGAAGTTGGATGGTGCTAGGGTTAGGGTTTTATCCTAATCATGCAAGCTTCATGTTCAAGTGTTTGATATTGATTGTTTTATCCTTGATTTTGCTCATCTTTTAATCTATTGAAGTTTATTATGGTGTTTATGGTGTTTTGAAATGATGGGAATGAGTTCAAGTTACCCCTAAGTTAGGGTTTTATCCAATAATGCATGGTTTGGACCAAACTAGTATTAAACTTGAGGTATGTGTATATGTGACTAGAAAATGAGCTTTATTGGATATGAGTATGAAGTGACTTTGAGTGTGGTGTTTTTTGTATGATGTTAGGATGGACCAAAGTGTGTTACATGCTTTTAAGGAATGGTTTAAGTTGAGGAGTTGTGTGAAAAGTGAGAGAACAAACTCAAACAGCGAGGTTAGAATTTCCAGAAAAAAAGGACAAATTTTGAGATGAAACTAGTAATGATCGGCTAGCCAAAAATTATGATTTTTGGTGAGTAGATAGGTCAGTGTGTTAGCGTTAAAATGACTCTTGAATTGCATCAATCTGAGATCTGTGGAAAAGTTATGGCCATTTTACTGAACCTATGCAGGATAGACTCCAAACTGATATGTTGGTGTTCTAGCCCCTTTTTAGGAACCCTATTGTGAGAATTATCTTATGTGTCCTTAATGAAAATATTAGAGGACTTCATAAGCTTTTTATATTTGGGTTTTAGGTCTCATTCCAAGGTCGGGAGTATAAGTTGTGATTTATTCTTTTCGTACCCTCTTTATAAGCCTTTTTGCTTTGAACTTGCTACCGTGCCTTAAATCACATTTCTATGGTTTATATAGCTTCAGCATTTTAGTTTAAGCTATTAACTAGTTTGTAAAGATTCTTCATATGCCACTTTTATCATTTATCAGAGTAAGCTCGTTTCTGACCTCATGTACCTATAATGATTTTTTGAACAGAATCAAGGCCTAAGCTTTCGTTTCCTCCACTTTAATGAATCTTATTACTCTGTGAACTTGCATTTAAAACTTCCAGGTACGTTCATTGTCTGTATCTTTAGAAAGCAGCACGTATTTATCGAAATCGTAATGTTTTGGTAAATACATCAATGGATTAATTTAATCAGTGCTTTATCACATAATTAGTGACCCCATCAGTTATCAGTTACATGGCATTGCCCTCCAGTTACCCGTACAGCTTCAGGGCAGGTCCCTCGGTCGGCTTGGCAGGTGTACACCTATTCACAGATCGTAGCAGTTACTAAGGGGTGCACTAATAGATAATAATTAGCAATTTAGTTTTATATGCGTTTTATTCATGTGTTTCATTCTCTATTTTCAATTTGAAATGAATTGCAAAGCGGCCCCAAACAAATTTTCAGTGAATCTTTATCATTACAGGAATGCATGTACTAAGCTTTGGCTCATAATTCGAAATGCTTTTATATTTTGTTTTCGAAAAATGTTCAATGAACCATCCTCAGGCAGGCAGGGAGACTGAAGGTGATAAATGAGACAGGACTGTCCATGTGACTTGTGGTGTATAAGTGCTAAGATACTATCATATCATATTGTGGTGAATTTTGGTGTTAGAACTGCATATTTGAACTGAATTATGTATTCTGATGTAATCCTTAAGATGATTAGGATGTTAGAACCGTTTCTATATATAACTAAATGGTTTGACTAGTCATAATTGTGTGAATGCCCTTTTTAGGGTAAACTTTGGTTTTATGACTAAGTTTTCATGTACAGGGGAAGCCTTGTCCTTTTTTGGACGGCGGTAGCGCCCCGTTCATTGAGTTATTGTTTCTCATTGGTAAACTTAAGCAATTGAATGCAAGTAACGAATCATGTATTATTGGGGTGTTAAAGATTTGGTATCAGAGCCCTTAGATTTTCTGGAGGAAAGTAGAGTTAGAAATTATAGGATGAGAATGGTTGTCGTGAGGGGGCTATCGTATATTGCTAGAGTGATATTAGAAGTGTAGTAACGATATTAGAATGCAAGTTGCCCCCATTTGCATGTTCCTTATTTTTGGATATGTATGCCTCTCATATATGTGTTTTCTTTGTTAGATGGATCCTTATGGCATTCGCATGTTGCCGGGAGGATCTATGATTACCCACATTATGCTGCTACATGCTAGCATAGAGATACATGCACAGGATCCTTGCTCTGAGTTCTGCAGTATTACGGTCCGTAGACAGAGACTGCTTGGGTCCTTACCCCTGCTTGATCCGTGGGTGGAGTTTAGGCATCATTGTCATGATTTTATGATAACAGGGAACCCAGGCTTGGATGGGCCTAGGTTTCAGGCCCAGGGGGCATGGACTACTCTTGCTACGAAATTGTTATTAAGGGAAGAGTTTGATCAAAGAGGAATCACCACGGAGATGTTACAACATGTTTTTCCACTACATCAGGTGCCTCCCCCACCTGCAAGCCCATCACCAACATAGGGCCCACCCTCCCCGC
>NCQV01151003.1:0-12678 GCA_002740545.1 Lophocereus schottii
ATGTTCAAACATTCAGGTCTTTTTGAATTTATGTTTCTGCACACCTTGGGCAAATTATCCTTGTTGGTATGCCATCTACTTAATTAAGCATTGATATCTACGATCTCAAAAGAAGCATGACACATGAAGTGTTTCAACTTT
This sequence comes from Lophocereus schottii, assembly GCA_002740545.1. Lineage (NCBI taxonomy): Eukaryota > Viridiplantae > Streptophyta > Magnoliopsida > Caryophyllales > Cactaceae > Lophocereus > Lophocereus schottii. The sequence goes on from NCQV01151003.1 coordinate 142, forward strand.
GGGGCAATATCACTGCAAAAATGCATGTCTATGTTATAGTCAGGGTTTGTAATTTTGAGTTATGTCGTTTCAACTAATAATTTATGTGTAGTAATTTCATACATTTTCTCAATTCATTACGTGATTTTTTTTGGAACTAGTGGGTTTAGTTCAAGATTAGGTCGAGGCATAATTATGCGAGATTGGCAAGTTGGATTAGAATATTTGTGGTCAAGATCAATTGAGGTTAGATTATTTAGACCCAAACTCATTTTTACTTTAATGGGTAGGAAAAAAGGGAGAAAGAAAAGGAAAATAAAGAGCAGGGCTGGAGCCCCCGTTCTTCGGGACTAACAGAAGAAGGGGGTGTTATGCTTCTCCTTGTTCACAACACCCCACGGCCCCTAAGTGAGAGCAAGAGAAAGAGAGGGCAGTGGTGGTGGCAGAGGCAAGCTATCACGGCAGCGAGGGGGGCTAGGCGTAGTGCTCTGGCCGTGAGAAAAAGGAGCTCTTGCTCCGATTCCTTGTGTAGAATGTAAATTTTTATGGACCAACCAAGACCCGCAACATAGAAGGAAAGAAATACTTTTATTTCATCCAATTACAACATGCCATGTGTTAAATCAATTACTGGACTCCCTTAAATTAAATATCTAATGGAAATGTATTGCGGCCAATTTAAAAGCGTCACGTGGCATGAATGATGCAGAAAATAAATGATTACTTCTTTTAATAGAGATAAGGAGGGAAACCCTAACTCTGACTTCTCTACAAAAAGGGAGCTACCACCCTCATTCAAGGGTCAACATTTCAGAGGAACTCATAAGAGCTCGAGAATTTTTCTCTGGCAGAAAAGAATGAACACTCTAAAAACGTGTCATCTATGTGCGGAGATCAAACTCATATCTTGATTGAGATTAAGCCACATGACCCTCTCTTAAGATCAAATTCATTCAAGACTATTCAAGAAGATTGAATTAGAGGATTTATTACACTTATTCTTGTAATAGTTATACAGAGATTGTACACATTCTTTGATATAAATACAAAAATTTAGTTTGTTGCTCAATTTCTTAGGCGCGAAATTTTTATTTACAAATTTTTAGCACGCTCACTGGGACATTCTCTACCTCTCACCTCTTTATCGAAAGGACAAACTCCACATTCCCTCAAAGACAACAAGGCCCCTAAGAACGCCATCCCTCAACCTTCAAGGAAAGCTATCCGATCCACATCTCAAGGATCGGCAACCGCTAGCGTGACTTCCGCAGAGTCATAACTAGAAGAATGGCAAAAGCTGCTACTGTGATTGTAGTAAAACAATCAGTTGGCACTGTACCATTACAGTCTAGTAAGATTCCATGCCTTGACTCCGACCTGCCTAAAGGAATCAACAAAATCACTTCGTATCCTTTGAAGTGAAGATCTATTGTTGGCTTCAAAATGCATCAAACAATTCCTCAAGGGAATGGATGAGCTCCAAAATCAAGCTAACCCCCCCCTTCAAACCTTTTGGTGCAGAAGATCATAGCCATACTAGCAGTGACTCTTCACCGGCATCTCCAAGATAGTTAGTCGCTCAAATGGAGATCGAATCCTTAAATTCTGTCATTATGCCAGTCATGGTAGCAGAGGCAACCAATGTAGAATAACAGCTTGAAAATATGAAAGTAACATCAGAGAGGCTCGCTAAAGAGAGTCTGGAGAAAGACACTTAAATCAAGCGTCAACGTGAGCAGATTACTACTCTGATGAAGAAGCTCAAAAAGCGATTATTCGTATCCCCTACCAAAGACTCGGATGGCGAAGAGTCTGATAAGGAGTCTAACTACAGTGATGACTCTAATGACGAACACATAAAAAAGAAGGAGTTCTCATTAGGCTCGATGTCTGTAGAGCATATTCAAAGCCTAGTCGCGAATTCTGTTAAGGCTCAATTGGGGGGAGGACCTTGCAAGACGCATTTGTGCACAAAGCCTTATACGAAAAGGATTGATGTCCTTCGTATGCCCCATGGCTACTAATCCCCTAAATTCAACCAATTTGATGGTAAGGGCAATCCCAAACAACATATTGCTCACTTCATAGAGACGTGCCGTAATGCTGGCACTGAGGGGGACAGGCTGGTGATGTAGTTTGTTCGATCTCTTAAAGGGATCGTCTTTGATTGATATACAGATTTGGAGCTTGAGTCTATTAACAGCTGGGAACAAATGGGACATGAATTCCTTAACAGGTTCCACAGTACTCAGTGCACTATTAGTATGATGAAACTGACAAATACTGAATAGTGGAAGGATGAACCAGTCTTCGATTACATCAATTACTAGAGATCTCTTAGCCTTGAGTGCAAAGATCATTTATCTGAGGCCTCTGCTATCGAAATGTGTCGAGCAAGCCTAGGACATTTCAAGAACTAGCTACGGAAGCACATGATATGGAAATGATGATAGCAAACCGTCATAGCAAGTCCTCTTCTTTATTTGAATTCAAGAAGGACAAAGGCGATTGTAAGAAGAGTTCTAATCCTCCAGAGGCCTCAACAAAGGAAACTATAACTATTTCCACTGAAGAGCCCGTGAGGATTTCAGGGAAGTGTAGGCCAGAGGGGAAGAAGACTTCCTTCTCTAAAGAGACAACAAAGAAGCACCCTACATTGAAGGAACTTCAAGAGAGGAAGTACCCATTCCCTGATTTAGACTTGTTGGGAATGTTGGACAACTTGCTTAAAAATAAGATCATTAAATTCCCTGAACCTAAGTGATCAGAAGAGGCTGGAAGGACAAACGACCGAAAGTACTGCTGTTATCACAGGGTCATTAGTCACCCTTCAGAAAAATGGATTACTCTCAAAAAGCGTATCATGCAACTGGCCAAAGATGGGTGGATCATACTAAAATTGGATGAAACTATTGAAGCCAATTGTATCGGCGTTCAATTAGAGTCATCGTCATTACGACGAGGAAGTCATACCCAACTCTACCTGGAGGAAAAGCATGATTAAATCTGTTGCTAAGGATGGAGTTATTCACAATTCAGTTCGGAAGTTTACAGTCAGTCTTTGTGCCGTTGATGGTACAAACTCCTCTTCTAGAAATCAAACCCATTGTCGATATCTCAGAGGATGATGAAGGGGGGTGGACCCTTGTTACTCAGTGAAGGCCCAAGAATAAAAAATGAGACCAACAACTGCCTTACACCAGAGGAAGATACAAGGGAGGAAGAAGAAAGCTCAGCGTACAAGTGGTAGGAAGAGCTTGAAAACAAACAAGGAGTAGGACGTTCAACCTATGAACCTACTTGAGTGCGAGTCACTTGCTCATGTCACATTAGAAGAATTCTTCCTAGTGAGCTTTTTGATAGAGTCATTGTTAACACGACTTCATGTACTAAGCTAGAAGATGAAAAAGATGGAGAAGAGAAAAAACATAATGCATAAGATAGAGCCAAATCTTTACCAACACGCATGGATTGAAGGCAAATCTTTTGCCTATCAGAAGAGATGCATCAGTGTGCTGCCACCACCCTCCATCATCCAGAGTTTATGCTAACAATGTCAAAAACATTAAAGGATCCTCGAACGGCCTTGCCCAGTATGCCACTTGTAACACAGCTATCACTTTCACCGATGACAACTTGTTCTCTAAACCTCATAATCGTCCTTTATTTGTGACTAGTTATATCAGAGAACAAAAAGTCAAGCGCATCCTATAGCTGGAGGTTCTGCCATTAACATCATGCCTAAGTCTAGAATGAATGAACTCGAAATTATGATAGAAGAGCTTTCTAAGAGTCGTATGGTGATTCAAGGGTTTAGCTTGGAGAGTCAACGTGCAATCAGCATGATTTATCTAGAGATAACAATGGAAGATCTAGTAACATCTTCAATTTTCCATGTAATTGACTCCAAAACATCATACAAATTGCTACTTGGACACCAGTGGCTCCATGAATATGGAGTAGTGGGTTCTGCCCTCCATCAATGTCTTAAATATTATCGTGGGGGCGACAAGAAGATCAACAGTGATGCTAAGCGATTTACTAAGACAGAATTGTATTTTAATGTGGATTTTATGTTCTAGTTTTAAAACCCTTTTTAATTACAAGTGCACAAGGTTAATTATAGGCTAGCGAGTATTAGGGTGTCGATCCCATGAGGAACAATAGTGATTCTTAAACTTAACCTTTACGATTATAAAGAATAATCACAATTTTATGAGTTCGATTATCAATATAATTTAAGGAATAAAAGAAGAGTAAGTGAGTAGCAAAGTAGAGAGAATTCAAATAGGAGAAAAATCTAGGACTTTAGATTTCACCTTTGATGCCAATATTAATTACTAATTCAAATGGGGATTCAATTTGTCTCTTGTTCAACATAAGCTATAAGCATTAGGCCATAAATAAAAAAAAAATGATTATAATTATAAAGTGACATAATTAGCTAGTGGTTTAGCATGAATTATTCTTTCTAGACATAACTCATCTAATTTCTAGCGAAAATTATTTAATTTAAACAGTTATAATCTTAAGCCCAATTACATCATCATCATATTGGCCTATAAGGTCTAATATTCATTTGAGATAGCCAATTAAACTAGTGTCATCAACATGATTAAACATTAGTATTAAAATGCATGAGTAGATGATGATCAAATGTAAACTCAAGATTATGCAAAAGAGGCAAAAATAACCCCACAAAAAATTAGCAAAATAATATTATTACCAAGGATCCATCTAAATCCTAGAATGAGTAGTTTAGCCAACCATAATTAGTGAAAACACCATTGGAATTGGTATATTTCACTTCCTATGTCCAAACCTTATACTCAATGACACAAAATTATGAAACTTAGTGTAAACTGTCAAATTTGACTCACATATGAGATGAGAAGAGAAGAGAAAAATAGTTAACAAAGCCTATTTTCTTCTTAACCCCCCAACCCAAATGATCTTATCTTACAAAGATTCTCTCTAGAAAAATAAAAGATGAAAAAAATAAGAAGATGCTTGAGCAAGAAAGTGGATGAATGTGTGTGTGGATGCTTCAACATATAACCCCTTTTATAATGGAAAATCCACCCGTTAGGATACCCCCAAAATTAATGGAAATTAATTCCAATTAATTTGGGATGTTACATGCATGGTCATGACTAGTCATTAGTATAGAATTAATCAAAAATTAACTAGCTTTGACTAGGTCACTTGGGGTTGCTCACAAAAATCAAGTCTTGGTTGCTTTGGAGTGTTGGGCTGCTGATAGAAGAGGAGAGCATGACGGAGGAGGCGTCTGATGGGCCGCTAAGCTGAGGCCCAGACGGAGGGACAGATGAAGTGAGGGGAATGGTAAGCTGGAGCTGCTGAGGCAGCTGAATTGCGCCGACAGACAGGCCCAAGGATTTGTGGGAAAGAGGAAAGGAGCAGAAGGAGGAATGTTAGTGACTTGGGCCACGAGACAGGCTGTGCGTGAAGGGCTAAGAAGGAGAAAGGTAAGCTGGATGTTGCTGTGATGATGTTGGGCTGTGGAGTTTAACTTGAGAAGCCCAGACAGCTGGAGAAGAAAGAGATGAGAAAAGGAGAGGATGAAGGTGGCCTCGGGGCTGGTTGGGCCGTGGGTGTAGCGGGCCACACATAGAGCCCAACAGAGAGAGTGAGGAGGGGGATAGAGGAAGAGTAGGCTGTCCGCTGGGCTTCTGTAGCCGGGCCGAACTAGGACCTTTGTTTCTTCTTTCTTTCTTTTCTTTTGGGCTTGCTTTGCACTTGTGGCAGATCTGAGTAGAATTGATCATCTTCATCCAAATTCTTCTACTATATTTTTTTACTTGGCAATTTCATAAAATATGCATCATTTACTCATAAAAATTTATTTCAAAGGCTTAAAATTTGGTAAAATGAAGGAGAAAGTTATATATAAAATACGAATTATCAACTTGCCCACACCAAAACTTTCCTAATCCTCGAGCAAAGAATAACAACAATGCATATGTTCATTCAAACCATCAAAAAGGATAAGAATAGGATTAGGAACGAAAATCAAGTGGCCCAACTATGAATGATCACTCCAAATCACATATATCATTTCACTACCATCCCACAACTCATTATCAAAAATTTCTAATTTCAACTCGTCAATAGGTCAAGATTCAAGCAAATTAAGTACACAACGAAACCATGCAGCAAATCGCAAGCATAAAATTTCACCCCACATAACAAAAATCACAAGAGCAACTTTTAAAATCAAGTCCCCAATGCCAAATCAATTTTTTTTATTCTCTCTTTTTAAGACTTTGAGCTTTTTATTTTCAGAAGTTACTTGATTTCATGTACTTTCTTGAGTGGATAAAAATATGAATAAAGATAACACTCAGATAAGTACTTAGTACATGTTTAGGCAATTAAAGATATGGATATAGATAGGACTTGAACATTGGTACCGAAATTAGAACTCAATTCATTTCATTTATTTGATTGTCTTTCTTTTCTCTTTTTTTTTCTTTTTTTTAATTGAAAAGTCAATGGGAAACTCAATGCTTGTCGACTCCTCATCATGACATTGTAATTGGGGTTACATCTCATACTCAAAATCGACTACATAGTGACATTTGCACAGCAAAACTGTTGGCCTCCAACTAGTCAAAACTAGAAATAATCTCTAGTGAATATGGTTCACATGAATCAAGTGCACATGATAAGAATAAGACATGTACAATTAGGACACTTAATCTCTTCCCAAAAGCATATTCACCCATAAATTTTCAAGTTTACTCTTTCTCAAAATTTTTATTTTCATTTTGCCTTCCCCCTACACCTAAATCTCATATTGTCCTCAATGTAGAAAACAATAAGATAAAGGAAAATGGAGAAAAGAGCAATACAACTTGATAGCATGAGGAAAGTTGTTTCCATGTAAGCTAAGCAATCACACTTCCAAAGCACTTTCACAACCATTACCAACCTCAAAAGCTAAAAACCAAGTGAAGAATCACATACAATAACACAAGCACACCTTGATTAAAAAAAATAAAAATAAAAGACTCAAAACCACCTAAAAAGATTGAGTTGCCTCCCAACAAGCGCTAAATTTAATGTCTTCAGCCCGACAATGCCTTACCCACTAATCATAGTAAACAGGGTCAACCAAGTTAATGGATTCAATCAAATTAGGGTCAAGATCATGAGTCACCATAGGTTTTAAACGTTGACCATTAACCATGAGAACTCGACCATCTTGGGGATCCAAAATTTAGACGGCCCCAGAGGGAAACACTTGGTGGACAACAAAAGGACCATCGCATCTAGATCTCAATTTTCCAGGAAACAACTTAAACTTAGAATTAAAAAGCCAAACCTTTTGATTAGGTTCAAAAGATTTACGAGAAATCATTTTATCATGAAAAGCTTTGGTTTTGCCTTTATAAATCTTAGCATTCTCATAGGCTTCATTACGCAATTCATCCAACTCATTCAATTGAAGCCTACGGTTACAACCTGCTTGTTTCATATCAAAATTAAAAGCTTTAATAGCCAAAAAGCACGATGTTCTAACTCAACTGGCAAGTGACAAGCGTTACCAAAAAGAAGCTGGTAAGGAGACATCCCAATGGGAGTTTTATAAGTAGTACGATAGGCCCAAAGAGCATCATGCAATCTCAAATACCAGTCTTTTCTATCAGGGTGAACCATTTTCTCAAGGATAGACTTAATTTCACGATTTGACACCTCAACTTGACCACTAGTCTGAGGATGATAAGGAGTAGCTGCTTTATGAGTCACAGAATACTTCCTAAGTAAAGCCTCAAAAGATCGATGATAAAAGTGACTCCCTCCATCACTAATAAGGACTCTAGGGGTACCATATCGACAAAAAATACACCCTTTTACAAACTTAACCATAACCTTATGGTCATTGGCCCTAGTAGCTTGAGCTTCCACCCACTTTGATACATAATCAACAGCAACCAATATGTATACAAAGCCAAAAGATAGGGGAAAGGGAGCCATGAAATCAATGCCCCTCACATCAAATATTTCAACAATCAGAATAGGGGAAAGGGGCATCATATCACGACGGGACAGGGCACCCGTACGTAGGGATGAGAGTTACACCCGAACCCGAAAAGCCCGCCGCGAACCCGCCCCATTTATAGCGGGTATAGGTACGAAAACTTGTTAAAAAAATGGGTATGGGGCGGGTATGGGTATTGCGTTTGAAAACGGGTATGGGTATGAGTATGGATTCTTAAAACCCGTACCCGATTTGCTCGAAAAAGGGGACCAAAAGACGGTAAAATTCAAAAATAAATATTTGGCATGAAACTCTAAGTGTATACTGTTTATTTATTTAAAAATGAAAAATTAATTTTTTTTACATTTTTAACTTACGTGAGTTTATCCGATATGAATTTTAGTACCGTCGCTTAAAATTGCTAATCAAATATACCGTGCATACAAATATGGATTGAATATGAATGACACTTTGCGCTCTCTAGATATACCCGAATAAAACCCGCAAACCCGAAAAACCCGATGGGTATGGGTATGGGTACAACCATCTAAAACTTGATGGGTATGGGGATGGGTATGGGTATGACTTTTAAAAATGGGTATGGGCGCGGGTATAGCCCAACCCGCACCGAACCCGCCCCATGCCCATCCCTACCCTTACATTGACAACGCTCACAAGGAAGACAGAATTGGTGAGCATCTCTAAACAGAGTGGGCCAAAAGAACCCACTTTGTAGGACTTTAGAAGCTGTCCTATGACCTCCAAAGTGACCACCACAAGCATAAGAGTGATAAAAGGTAAGAATACTATGAATTTCACTCTCGGGGACACATCTACATATCACTTGGTCAGGACAATGTTTGAAAAGATAAGGATCTTCCCAATAGTAATGTCTTACCTGTGAGAGGAACCTATCTTTTTCTTGTTTGGACCAATGAGGAGGAATCTTCCTAGTGACGAGGTAGTTCACAATATGAGCAAACCAAGGGGGAGGGGCATGTGACACAGCAAGTAGTTGCTCATCAGGAAAGTGGTCAGAAAAATCCAACCGAGTCATTAGTATACTCAGTAAAGATTCTGGACAAGTGGTCGGCAACAGAATTGTTAGAACCTTTCCTATCTTTTATTTCAATATCAAACTCTTGGAGCAGCAAGATCCATCTAATGAGTCTTGGCTTAGTGTCATTCTTAGCCAATAAGTGTTTTAATGTAGCATGATCAGTAAACACAATCACTTTAGAACACAAAAGGTATGGACAGAATTTATCAAGTGCAAATACCACAGCTAGCAGCTCTTTCTTAGTAGTAGAATAATTTTTTTGGGCATCAGTAAGAGTTCTACTAGCATAGTATAAGACATGAGACATTCTATTCACCCTTTGACCCAAAACAGCCCCAATAGCAAAATCAGATGCATCACACATGATCTCAAATGGCAAAGAAAAATCAGGAGGCTACACAATGGGGGCTGACACTAACAAAGATTGAAGCTTTTCAAAAGCTCGGACACAAGACTCATCAATCACAAAAGGGGCATCTTTGGTAAGAAGATTAGTAAGTAGGCGAGCCACTTTGCTAAAATCCTTAATAAATGTCCTATAAAAACCGACATAGCCAAGTAAAGATCTGACTTGCTTCACAGAAGAAGGTACAGGCAAATTAGAAATCAAATCAACCTTGGCTTTATCAACCTCAATCCCCCTTTTCGACACTTTATATCCCAACACAATCCCTTCTTGGACCATGAAATGACTCTTTTCCCAACTCAAAACAAGATTCACTTCTTCACATCTTTTCAGCATAATGGATAGATTAGCAAGGTACACATAAAAGGAAGAACCAAAAACAGAGAAATCATCCATAAACACTTCCATGAAATTATCAATATAATCAGAAAATATGGCCATCATACATCTTTGGAATGTGGAAGGTGCATTACACAACTCAAAATGCATCCTCGGATAAGCAAAGGTACCTGACGGGCATGTATCCTCATGATAGACAAGTATTTGGTTGTAACCAGAGTAACCATCTAAAAAGCAATAAAAACTTTATCCCGCTAATTTTTTCAAAAATTGATTAATGATTGGGAGGGGAAAATAGTCCTTTCTAGTTACAGAATTCAGCTTTCTGTAATCAATACACACCCTCCACCCCGTGGTCTGTCTAGTAGGAATTAGTTCACCTTCAGTATTCTTAACCACAGTTATGCCAGATTTTTTAGGAACTACTTGAACTGGACTAACACAATGACTATTAGAAATAAGGTAGATAATGTTTGCGTCTAAAAGCTTAACTACCTCTTTCTGGACGACTTCTTTCATGTAGGGGTTCAATCTACGTTGCATTTACCTAACCAATTTAGCGTCGTCCTCTAAATGGATTCTATGTATACAAATTATGGGACTAATCCCTTTCAAATCAGCAACAGACCATCCAATAGCACCCTTATGATTAGACAAAACATGAATCAACTCTTCCTCTTGATCACAAGATAGAAGAGAAGATATAATAACATGTAGCGTCCCTTTGGGGCCTAAAAACACATACTTGAGTGAATTAGGGAGAGGTTTTAACTCAAGTTTAGGTGGAGATACAACAAAAGGTGGCATAGGAGAACTAGCCAAAGGGGGAAGAGGTTCATAAGTAAATACCCAACAGGAATGCTCAAGATCAAGAGTAGAATCCATCTCATCTATTGCACTTCCTAAATCACACCATCTCAAATCCTCATGGGAAAGACAGATTCCAAAGGGATCATTGCTCAGAATAGCCGGCAAAGCTTCTTCAATCATCTCATCAATCACCTCAACAAAGAAGCATTCAGAATCATTTTCAAACACAGGTTGAGCAGAAGCTTTAAAAATGTTAAGCCTAACCCTCATGTTCATGTCCGAGGCATCCATGACTCCCAACCTACAGTTAATGGTAGCATTAGCTATGGCTAGGAAGGAACATCCTAAAATAAGAGGGATTTGCTTAGAAGCATGACTGGGGTTCATGTCCAATACAACAAAGTCAACAGGAAAGAATCCTTTATCAATTTGCACCAAGATATTATCTATTCGCCCCCTGGGAGTCCTAACTAACCTATCAGCAAGTCGAAGGGCATAGTTGAAAGGTTGCATTACACCTAATCCCAACTCTAAGTAAACAGAATGTAATATCAAATTAACACTAGAACCCAAATCCAAAAGCGCCCTTTCAATTTTGTGATTGCTAATAAAACATGAAATGATAGGGACACCAGGATCTTTGAACTTAGGGGGAGTATCACATTTCAGAATTGAACTTACTTTTTCACTTAGAAGAACCTTTTTAGATTTGTCATCTTTAGATGTTCTTTTAAAAGTGCACATGTCTTTAAGGAATTTAGCATAGGCTAGGATCTATCTAATTGCTACTAAGAGGGGAAGGTTGATCATAACTTGCTTAAAGGTCTCTAAGATGTCATCTCTTTGCTTGTCTTTCTTGGAAGGAAATGGTGCATCCAAAGCTTGAAGGTAAGGAACTCTTGGCTCATATGTCACAATAGGCTCAGACACAACAGGAGAGGAGGATAGGTCATTCTCTTTTTCAGTCTCAAGGTCACTCTCCATGGTCTTAAGTCTTTCATCTTTATCATGTTTCTTGTCACTCACCTTATTGTCTACTTCTTTACCACTCCTAAGAATCATTACAGCTTTCAATTGTTCAAATTATTGGCCTTTAGGGTTCTGAACGGGATGACTCGGAAGTTTTCCTTCTTCTCTTTTACGTACAGCTATGGCTAGTGCCCAAGTTGGGTTTCTAATTTAGCTATAGATTGTGAGTGAGAGTCAACTATATGCATTTTAGACTCAATGCCTTGGATCTTAGAATCAACATTTTGTACAATAGAGGTCAAGGTTCCAAGGGCAGAGATTACCTTGTCTATATCATAGCTCCCAGATGAAGTTTGATGGGAAGAGGGAGGAGCATATCTCTGATTTTGAGAATCAAGAGGGATAGGTCTGCTAGACTGGGTCTGAGGATTCTCAACATTTTGAGACCTCCTTGAAAAATTAGGATGATTCCTCCAACCATGATTATAGGTATTAGAATAAGGATTGTTGGATGAGGGAAATCCTTGGACAGCATTTACTTGTTCAGTCGTACAGTCAGACTTACCAATACATAGACATTCAACAGAAGCATGCATAGGACTAGCACAAATCGAACACACATCTTGCATAGAAGAGGTATTAGACACTTTATTCATGCACAACAATTGATCAAATTTCTTAACTAAGGCATGAACTTTACTAGAAAGGTCAATTGAATGTGAAATCTCTTAAATCCCCCCTTTACTTCCTAATTGCCTAGACAAATTAGAATGTGAGGACGTAGCATGCAAATGCGAATTTTCACTCAAGCGTTCAAATAATTCCCAAGCTTCTTCAGGAGTTTTGTACAAGAAACTACCACCACATGATGCATCAACCATCTGTCTATTGTGCTCATCTAAGCCAGAGTAAAAACTCTGGATAAGTTGCCACATAGATACCTCATGATGAGGACAACATCGCAACAAT
>NCQV01151025.1:7686-20209 GCA_002740545.1 Lophocereus schottii
TGTTGGTCTTGAACCTACTTCTTTTAAGCAAGCTTTTAAAGACCCTAAATGGAAAGAGGCTATGGCTGAAGAATACAATGTTTTAATTGCTAATGAGACCTGGGAGTTGGTTCCATCCCAACTTGGACAAAATCTTGTGGGTTATAAATGGGTTTATCAAATTAAGTTTAATTCTGATGGTTCTGTGGAGAGGCACAAGGCGCGGTTGGTTGCTTTTGGCAATCACCAACCACCTGGCATTGACTACCATGAGATCTTTAGTCCAGTAGTCAAATCTCCCACCATTCGCCTTGTCCTGTCTATAGCCCTCACTTTTGATTGGCCTATTCGACAACTGGACGTTAAGAATGCTTTTCTTCATGGCATTCTTACTGAGGAAGTTTACATGAAACAGCCCCCTGGGTTTGTTCACCCTCATCTGCCTCATCATGTTTGCAAGCTTAAGAAAGCCATCTATGGACTCAAATAGGCTCGTCGAGCTTGGTTCCATAAATTCAGCAGCTTCCTTCTATCTCATGGTTTCACTTGCGGCTCATCTGACACCTCCATGTTTGTTTATCACCACGGTTCTACCACTCTGATTCTACTTCTCTATGTCGATGACATTATTCTCACTGGTTGTTCCGCTTCAGTCCTTCATAATTTTATTTCCGTTCTTTCCACACAGTTTGCTATGAAGGACTTAGGTGACCTATATTATTTTTTGGGTGTTCAGGTGATACGAATGTCTCAGGGCATATTTTTGACTGAGCAAAAATATGTTCATGACCTTATTCGTAAGTTTCACATGCATACTGCTAAATTTGTTCGTACTCCATCTCTTTCTCGAACCTCATTGACCCTTACAGATGGAGAGTTACGTGCTGACCCACTGAGTACAGAAGTATGGTAGGTGCATTGTAATATTTGACTATGACGAGACCAAATATTGCATATTCAGTTCATGTGGTCTTCCAATTTATGAATGCTCCCCGTACTACTCATATCCACGCTGTCAAGCGCATTTTCAGGTACTTGCAGAGTAGTTTGAGTTTTGGCTTACGGCTTCGTCCTGCATCTTCTCCTTCGGTCATTGTGGCCTATTCTGATGCTGATTGGGCCGGTTGTAAGGATTTTTGTCGCTCTACCACAGGTTATCCAGTGTTCTTTGGACCCAAACTTATTTCCTGGCGCTCTAAGAAGCAACCTACCATCTCCAAATCTTCTACTGAAGCAGAGTATCACGCTGTCGCTTACACAGTCGCTGAGACTATCTAGATTCGCAAGCTCCTTGATGATCTTGGTATTCACCTTCCTTCTCCTATGAATGTTTATTGTGATAACATTAGTGCTTCCTACATGGCGGTTAATCCAGTTCAACATGATCATCGTAAACATATAGCGGTTGACTATCATCTTGTACATGAGCATGTTGCTCATGGTGAGCTTCTTGTTCGCTATATTCCTTCTAAGCTTCAGTTAGCTTATATTTTTACAAAAGGGTTGTCTTCTCAGTTGTGTAATTTTTTTAGAAACAATCTATCAAGGCGTTCCCCTAATAAATTGGGGGGGCGTAATAATATGCAAAGGATAAATATGTAATTTTTGTATCGCTAAATAATATATATACAATGTCAGGCTTCCTAATTAGGTCAGAGCCTTAAATCACATTCATAGTTTCACTCCATCCATACTGTCTTGCGGTTGGCTTGCATCAGCCATCAAGTAAGCAAGCATCTACCAAATCGATAAAACCATAAAAACAAAACCAAACAATCAATTTGCATTAGAAGTTTTGACATAGCCATACAATACATATACTAAATCAGAGGAACCCACCAAAAGTCTAATTAAAAGAGGGTTCTCTGAAAACATAAAGCCACACCCCCAACCACATCTCTTCCAAAGCTTAGCAGCTTCAAATGCCAGATACAAAAAATGTCAGCGCTGCAAATTTTGTACAAAAATTCCGAAGGATCTGAACCTTGATCCTTGAGGAGATGCAGATACATTATGTGGTCACTCTGCTAGCAACTCCAAAACTCTTCCTTGATCAGCAACCTGCCAACAAAACATCTGAACACCCATCCTTGAAATTTCCGCTGAACATGCCATGCACAGATCAGCAGCGTTCCTCACCTCCATCGCCTTAGCTAGTATTTGCTGCAGGTGCTGAATCATCATTGAAACCCCAATTTACATTGATGTTTGGATAGTTACTGTTTATCATGGCTAGATTAGCAGCATGCTTATCACGTGCCTTTCTTTTGAGCCTGCAGTTTGATTTAGTATCAGAAAGCTCAGAACATGATACACACAGATTCACATTGGAATTGTTTTTCAACTTAAATCTGAAACCTGTTTGTAATAAGCAAACCCCTCATCCCCCCAGCCCGGAGACAAGTTAGGAGCCTCTGCAATTCAAGAAGCACAAGAATAAGATAGCATAAATTACCGTTGAGAAGAAATGTGCTTTTCAATCACCTTTGTCTCTTCAGAGCTGAAAGTGAACCATTTGTCATTTGATGTGATCTGTTCTGGATCTCCAATATCTAAAGATCAAGAATTAGGGAGGTCCACATAAGGGATCATGCCATGCTGAACTCGGACAAAAATAAGGATATGTAAAATGGGAAAGATCGGACATCCTCTAATGAAAATCACTGACCTTGACATAGTAAGCCCAAGCCACTAATGCAGTTTAGTCGCCAATAAGCATCACCGTTAACATCCAAAAAGACAGCCTCTGTCCTTACAGCATCTGATCTTTGCTTCTCTATGAACAATATAGGAAAGACAGCCAGACAGGCAAACTATGTTAAACCCAAATATCAAAAAGTTGAGCAATGTAATGCACTATTTGTGGCACTTGCACAATAGAATTTTTCAATTCTGAAAATAAACAATGAACATCCTGGGTATTCAGAGTCTATCAACAACATTGGCCCCCTAGTATGACAACATTTTTTTTATCTGGAAAGCATATTTTGAAGAGCCAGTGTGATATACTATAAGTACAAAGTTCACTGAAAATAAACTGAAGCAGTACCAAGTTCACTGAAAATAAAATGAAGCATACATCATAAAAGATGCTTAAGAAAACTTCATAAAGTCAGGAAAAAAATGACATACTCTTTGGCACCAAGTCCATGGCTTCCAACATCTCTGCATGTGCTTGCTCTGCTTCAGCTTTGATTTTTGAAACGATAGAGTCGTGTTCAGAAATAGTGAGGGGGGCACCATTCTTTGCAATAATTACTTTTGCAACTTCATCCTGGAGCTTCCGTTTGATGAGCTTTTCCTGGATGAGATACATAAACACAACTTAGTAGCAGTCAACAACCCCAGCCATTATCCCTTTTATTACCATGTATAAATATCACCTTCTCCTTGGCTGCATTGAGCCCTTCCTTTGCCTCCTTCACCTGTTCAACAAACTTCACATTTTGTTCCTCTATCCAATTCCTCATTTCCCTGAATAGAAAAAAATTAGTTGCCAGTCTTCTTCTGTCAGAATTACTAACGATAGAACATCTAAACACTTACGTTGTATAAAGGGCTTCATCACAAAGAAATGTCAGAAGTCTCAGTTTTTGCGAGCACTGCAACATTTCATATCCAGCACATCCCTTGTCAAAGCAATCCTCTGGCATATCTTCTAATTCACACTCAGATGCAGAAAGGCATTTCTTCAGAGAATGTATCCAAGGATCTTTACCATTAGTGGGACTTGAAGTTGGTGACCTAAAACAGAATCAGGACAAATATCACATAATATTAAACTCAATTTCACAAGCACCAGTCTCTTGGAGAAGATCCGTACTCTTCTTCAGTGTCTTTCAATATGAATGACACCAGCTGGGTAAGAAACTGGATAGCCGATGAGCATTTTCCCTTGCGCCTACTGCGTCCACACATAATATCTCGTAATACTGATTCTGCTTGTCCTTTCCTTATGTCAAGAACCTATCAATAAGATAGGAACGGTTAAAACACAGACTTGCTCATCAATACTTCTACTAGTTGCACAATTCAGCTGATGCTGCAAAATTATAGTTCTTTCAATACAAGTGCCAAGGCACCAGACATACAAAAAGAAGTATATAGAGAGAAATAGTAAGCACAGATAGAGGAAAGTAACCCAGATAGGAAAAACTAGAACCACAAATAGCAAGGTTTGGTTCAATACTTCAATCATAACATATATGTCTTCTAGAGGCTCATCAATCAATTTAGCTACACTAATCGAGAGGTTGTGCATTTCCTAACAGTGACAATTGCAAATATAATTCAGAATTCCACCCCTGTATTGACACTAGGTCAGCAATCAGCATAGAGATTTCAAAGTAACATTGCTCAGATGTTGCCCAACCTCGATTGTGATTTTGACAATAAGAAATGTCTTTTGTATTTCTTACCTCTCCAAACGTTGAGCAAAACTCCAGAAATTGCAAGGCATGTCCTATGTCTTCAGGAAGCAAGTCAACTCCAACCACACTAGTGAGCAACGTGCCTGGAGGCAACATGACCTCCACTTTCTTATTATGCATGCCTATATGTTTGTTAAGTTTATGAGGCTTCAAACTTGCATCTCCTTGGGCTTTCAGTTTCTTCTCTTTTTTAGTTTCTTCCGTCACAGTAAAAGCACGAATGCCACAATTACCATCATCCATCATTTCTTCTTTTTTGGTAACTTCCCGTGGGATTTCTGATTTTCTTGGACTTCTAAGAGTACCATCCTTGGCATCTTTTCTAGGACTACTTGCATTGCTATTATCCTTAGAAACTTCAACTCTCTCTCGCAGTCCCTCCCTCTTGGTTTTCTTGGCCGTGTTCTCATCGGGACTTGATGGTGGAGGTGAGTTTAAATTAGCGTTACAAGTTCCATCAAAAGAGTTCTCCTTTCCTCGTTTCTTTGGAGATACAAGAGCAGGCTCCTGTGAACAAATAAAATGTCAATAAGAAGGTAAGTAAGGAGACTTCAACGTAATTNNNCTTCAAAATCCAAATCAGCAACAAACAACTGATGCCATTGCATCACACCTCAGTTGAAAGAGAAACTGCCAACTTCTTTGGAGATGTTGCCGACTTCTTTGGTGAAGTTGTCTTGTTTGTAACAACCTTCTCTTGGCAAACATCAGGGCCCTTCACATCCAACAACTCTGACACCGACGAAAACCCAGTTGCCTTGGCAGTGTGAACAAGAATACCAGTGGGCTTGTGGCCTCTTTTCTTCCTGAAGTAGGATTCCCAATCTTCAGGCTTCCATAACTGAAAATCATAAATAGGAGGTGCCATATAAAGAAAGTTCAGAAAGAAAAAATACATGCAAAAACTGCAATTGCATATTCCCCTGCACTTGGGACACTTCCAATCATCAAGAACTTCCATCTCTTCAGCTTTTTCCCCATACCTACAAGATGATAAAGTAAATTTTAATCCCAACATAAAGTACAGATCAACAAAAATTTTATTGCTAACGTACAAAAGTTAAGAGATATTCATCTCTAATTCTATTTGCCTCACCGGTTAAGAAGGCACTTATGACAAAATTTTATAGTGCATTGCTTGTCCAGCTTCATGTTCTTGCAAGCAGCGGTAAAGTCCATGGTTTTTTGGCGGCACTTCAAGCAAAAGAACAAACTAAGTATCAGATGGCACAGATTAAGCCAGAACCAGTAAGGCTTAACATGAAATCATTCCTTCAATTGCATTTATACCAAATATCATATCTACATCGCTGAAAAACAAACATAGGCATTGAATTGAATGAATAATTCCTTTCAATTGCATTTTTACAACCCCAAAGAAAAAAAAAAAGAAAATGGCAACGTATAATCTATCCCAATGTCCAGCCAACTATCGCTCTATGAACCTAAAATCAAAAGAGGTGGGTTGGGTTTTGCATCTTTTCATTTTTTTCTTTAAAAAAAGTTCAATACAATCCTAACCAATTTCCCCAGCTTGAGAGGGGGGGGGGACAGATTATTTGAAAACCTCCCAAATTAATCCAACCTTTTGCAACATGCAAGAACTAGTATCTTAACTCCAATTTCTCCCCCTTCCCGTCTCTTTACATCAAAAGAACAAATTACGAGCAACCCTGAAACTTTTCCTTACATCAAACTTCCAGATGTTTCGACACATTTCTAGTTCGGACTCTTTCAGAACCCGAACAACAGTATCCAACCCAAATTACCCAAACAACCCAGAACAATGCTGCATAAAACAATGCAGGGTTTTCCTTGATTCTCTTTAAGAACAGCCAAAACTTAAAACACAACCGCAAAATCAAAACCCATCAAGCAAACTTCACAGATGATACGAAATGAAAAAAAACATCGATGGTACCTGGTGACAAGTCTTGCCATTTTGAGAATCGTAGATCCTCCCACCGACGACCCGGACACCCGGGCACTTGGTACGCTTGGATGGCTTCGGAACCTCTTCTTTCTTGGTTTCGGATCGACCCATTTGTTCGCTGCTGCTCCTCTTGTTCTTCCTCTGAGAAGGAGCAGGACTTGAAGGGACTGCCATTGGTGTCAAAATGCTTCTGGGGTCTGGAAAAAGGAAGCAGAATGAAATGGGTGAGTGGAGTTTTCAAGGTTCGAAATATAATTTTTGAATTAAAGTAGTGCTGCTAATGCTTGATTGCCAGAGAACTTCGCTTGTCTGGCGGGATCTTTTCAAATTTTGGCCTTTTTTAGGAAGGATTTGGGGGGTTCTGGAAGGCAGCAACGGCGCCAAACTGAAATTTTAACTATTTTTCTTTTTATTCGCCGATGAAAGATATTCGAGGTCCATGATAGCAACTGTTCGAACCAAAAAAGTTATTTGCAAGGATTTTAGTTATTTAATTATTTTCATCAAGTCAAACAGTTAAATGGTATTTGGTAAAAAGCTGTTTGTAATAGGTGTTTAGTTCAAAAAAACTCTTTTTGAAAAAGTTATTCTCATTAGTTTTTTGAGAAGAGCTTTTTGTGGAAATGATGCTGTTTGACAAACATCCATTAGCTACTTGTATTAGCTGTCAACTGTTAACTATGTGAATTAGATATTTGTAAAAAAGTATTTGATAAAATTATCTATTTCTAATAAAGATGCTTGGTAAAATTCTGTGTATACCTTATCTCTAAATTATTTTTTAATAGAACATATTTTTTAGTTGGTAATCCTATTTTCTTTTTAAAAATAATTAAATTTATGTCATATGTATGAATTAATTTCATTCATGAAACCTTACTTTCTCACTGATTCTATATAATTTGTATTTATTATTTATCTTATTTCTTTTCAATTTGTGTTTGTCTAAATGATACCTATGTTTATGACATTATTTTGTCATTTATTAAATTATTTTTTTGGTTATGAATTGAAATTGAAATTTATATGAATTTCTATTGATTTCATTTTCACTAAATTCAATTGAAATAAAACATAATAGCAAGTGTTACCATTTACTTACATTAATCCAAAGCTCATTGTAAATAATCGGATATTTGTAAATTCTCCATATCTAAAAGGTTCAAACCATATTGATATAAACCTTAAAACAACATGCTCCGTCCTCTTTTTATTTCACAAAACCAATATTATATGGATAAATTTAATGGCATGTAGCAAAATGTTTTAAAACAATTAGGCAAGTGTGTCATTTTACAGAAGCTCTTTTTCAATACACTAATGAAAATAGTCTTTCTAAAAAGAGTCGCTTGAGGCAAAACAACTCTTGGAAATAATATTTTATCAAACACTTATTTAACTTATTGACTTGGCTAAAACAGTTAAAACTCTTTAAATAACTCTTTTTTTCTAAAAAGTCGTTGCTACCAAGTACTCCCAAAATAAAAGAGGCCCTTTAATTTGAGAAAATTTAGGCAGGGTGACAATGGCTATGCGTTGCTCCTCCTCCTCTCTAAAGTCTAAACACTAATCTTGTATCAACTCCTTTCTCTTATTGTTTAGTTTGTTGGGGCTGCTATTGATCAAACTGTATCCAGTAATAAACCTCTTTTACTTTGATTCGTTCAATTGATTTTAATTTTTGATGGTATTGTTGGTTTCTTGTAATGCCCCGGTATCAATTTATGTTGATCAAACTTTGCTGGTATAGGCAAGTGAGGTACCCAGTATTGCTAGTGGCTTTTAAACTTCTCAAAGCAAGAAACAAAAAAAAAAAAGTGAGAGAGGGACGCAGGGGCTCGGCCAGCCCAGCCCGCCGCCAAGTCCGAATAGCTGCCCAAGCCACCTCCTTTTCCCCTGTTTCTCGTGGATTCTAGCCCAAAACAGGGGCCGTTCGCCCGCCTTATTGGCTGCCGGAAAACCACTGCGATAGCCTCCGTCCGGCGCCACCCAGTTGTGCTCCGGACACCATCACCACCGCCACCTCGACCTCCTAAACTCTACACTTCATTTACACCACCTATTCAACCAAGGTAAATTTTGCTTCATATTCCTTCTATTTGGGCTTAACTTCATGAAAGTTTCGTGGTGAATTGATGAATTAGTCATTTTGAATCATAGTTCAATTGAGAAAGATTAAGTATGTGGGATTGTGAAATCCTTGAAGGGATTAAATTGGGATGTATGTGATTTGTATAATGTTTGAGGAAACTAATTTATTTGAAGTTAGGGAAGTTGTAAAGATTGGGTAAATACATGGACTTATGAAGTAAATAGGCCACGAGCAAGATGAAAATTGGTGACTGAAATATTAGGAAGGACTATGGATGGTTGTTTTGGATTATATGATGAGATGACTGTGATGGTTGTATGAGATGGTGTAGGAATGGTTTAGTTAACTTTAAGATGCACTTCTTAAATTAAGGGAGTAAGAGATTTCCTTAAGTAAGGTATGTAATCAAATGAATAAATAAGGTTAAATGAATAAATAAGGTTATGTGGAATGCTTAGTTTAGCCCATGATAAGTTACCTAAATAAAATGAGTTGGGTTCTTAAAGGGATGTGATTATGTTGACTTTGGAAATGGAATGTAAGCAAGACTAATGGGTTATATAATCACGAAGAAGCTTAATCAAGACATTAATTTGGGTTAATTGGATAAGTGGGAGCAAATGATGAATGGAGTATCGAATTAGTTAAAAATGAAAGAGGGATTAAATGATTATGTGCTTCGGATACTGATTGGATTAAATGTTTAAGTTTCGGGAACCATGCGATCATGAGAAAGGGTTTAAGGTTAATGTAAGTTATGAAGGTGAATTATAATTATCGACTCAAAAGTAATGAGCATGAACTTTTGATTTGGACTAGGATTGATGATGTGGTCGTTAGAATAATGAGGTTGTTAATTAGAAGCCGTGAGTCAGGTGGTTAGAATTATCTTAGTAAGGTCACATCTAACAAGACCCAAAACTTATATCAGCAATCTTCCCTTAATCACAGGATCATATTAAGTCACCAAAAGAATTGTGAGGATCAACTTGATTGAGGAACTAAAAAATCGTCAAAGGTACGTTATTACTTGTAACATTCAAGCACGTTTAAAGTTTCATTTATTAACATTAGCAAGTTTTTGTTTGGCCATTGGAACTTTTAGGACCCATTTGAGCGTTCATTGTTTAATAAGCCATGTTCGGTGTTCATAAGTATCTGCTAACAGAATTCATTGTTTGGACCATTTTTGTTAAATGGAAAATTCATAGTTCATTGTTATTGATGGCATGGCTACTGTTCATAGCTGTGGGTCATAATCGAGGTCGAAGAAACAAGTGATCATTGTTTATTTGAAACAATGCTCTTTAGAAGATGTTTACACAGCATCGTTTTAACCTTGTGCGCGCGCACTGTCTCCTTGTATAAAATAGTTAGCTGTACAAGGGTAACGTATTGAGCTTTCGCTAATTTATCTATTGTTTTGCTATTTTTGAAAATTGTTTTAGGGAGAGAGAAGCAGATTGTGGCTAAGCGAGCAACGACATAGGCTAAAGGTCCAGGGGATGTGGGCCAAGGTAACGAGCATTATCTTCTTCTTAGATGGTCATTTTCGGGCCTGAGAAACCAAAAATAATGTAAAACTTATTTTGGATAAGGCTAACCCTCAAGAGGTGACTATTTTGGTGTTTTATGGCTACTGTAAGCTTGTGTAATGTGTATATGGTATTATAACTAATAAATGTTTCCATTTAGTGAATTTCAAATGCATAGTTACAGCCTCATCCCTTATGGGATGGCGGTAATGTCCCAGCTTAGTAGCATTTCCGCGAACTCATTATGCACATGAGCTAAAGTAAGCAGTACGAGGTTAAGTTGGGGTGTTACATTTATTCTAATAAATTTCCTCTCATTGTGAGGGTTTAGTTTCTCTTCGTCTTATGAAAGTTAGGGTTTATCTCCTTTTTTGTCAGTGTTGGAGTTTCTCTTTCTAGAGTTTTGTTTATCGCCTTTTGTGAGAGTCATTTCTTTTGCCCATTTGTGCAAGTTTTATCAAGGTTGTTGAGTTGCCAAATGTGATGTAAGGTGCTCTAAGTGCAATTCCTACAAAATGGGGATAATTGATGTAAGACGCTCTAAGAGCAATTTCCACACCGAAAAAATTTACACAGGAACTTTCACTTAAATTCAATATCAATTCTTATTTATAATCTGCCTTCTCAAATTACATAAAAGGGTTTATATAACCAAGATGCTAACTAGTACTAGAAAATCTAAATAATAAGATATAAGATAGAAAATGATAAAAATATATAAGCTAATATTATCCGAATAGACTAGGAAACTAAATTTTAGTAAAATATCACTAAATATTCTTATTTTGGCTATTCTAAAATATGCTTAAAAATAACCTATGAAAATAATAAAAATACAAAAGATCTCCAATATCTTCTAATTTTCTAAATCCTTTTACCCATTCTTTACTCTAATTCTGCATCATTCTCTCCTAATTGAAAAAAACTCGTGCTCGAGTTTTTAAATGCCACAGAATTGAAGATGAACAAGTTAAAATTGTTTTGACTTCAACATAGATTTTTTGAATCTCACTTCTCAAAATATTCTCCAATAATGGTAACTATGTAAACATCGAATGACGTTCAATCTTCTCAAAAAAGCCCTGTGGAATGAAAAAGTCAACATGCGCAATAGCTTCTTGGGTCACTCTAATATCTCCTAGCAGTCGGCCCAAATCCGTCCGTACTTGCACATCCTTTTCATTCGCTTGGACATCATCTTTATCAACCTTCCTTAGAAAAGCTTCATTCGTAAAATCTAGAGTGGATGATTCAATTTTAAGGGTCTCATCCATATAAGATTGAGAGTCAACCCTAGGAATATGACGATTTTCATTATTGGATAATACATTGCATGAAACATTGGTGTTTAAGACTTGGTGGGGTTTTGTCAGCTCGACTTCTTCATTGCTAGACTCCTTTTTGAAGATTTTCTCCTTATCATCCTCAATGAACGTTCGCCTATAGTTTGCATTAGAGTAGGCAGGATGTTCCTCATCTGAATAACAATTCAGTGGTCCTGTGGAACACCTTGAAGATAATACTCTATAATCATTAGTGGGAATTCTCTAGGGTATCAAAGGAGCTCTAGGAGGTATGTAGTCTAACATATACCTAGGGATGTAAGGCTTACATCTACATATGACCTCACTAGCAAAGTAAAGATCTAACTCACAACAACCTTCATAAATTTGACGACCTTGAAGCTTGCAAAAGGCATTAACAGCGTCCTCAAGGGAGTAGAAATTCACTTGAGCATAAAAATCACCTATTATTATGAATCTAGCAATCTTTTCCACTTCCCCATAAGGGAAGAAAACTTCATATAAAATAATTTTCATAACAGGGAGTTCTTTGTCATGGATGATCACAAATAAAGCTCGATGGTGTTTTTCCCACCAAGACATAGGTGCGACAGCTTGTTAACAGTAACAGCAAATAGCGACAGGTGAACAAAGTCGACATTTGTTGAGAAGAATTTTGACAAGAAACCTAGTTGGCAGCAACGACAGTGGATGGGGGTTGAACAATGGGTGGTGATTGGCAAACCTAGGTGGTGGACTTGGTGCTGGTTGTTGGCTGGGTTGCGTGTGGGTTAGGGTTTGGGTTATAGGGTTTTTTTGTTTCCTTTTTTACTAGAATCTGATGTGGAGGGTAAGATGACAGAATGCGAAAAGCAAACAAGAAGCAAGGCTAAGATCGAATAGCTTTGATACCAAATTTGGTATCAGAGCCGATCCAAATCGCTTCAATCTTCTTTCCTTGCGTCCCAAATCAACCTAGAAAAAAGAGGGAAAAAAACGCAAAAACAAAACAAACCAGAAAACCTAGACCGTTGCTGCCAGCCGTGACTCCACAACCCAGGGTCGACTGCTACCATCATCGACCACCACCTCGAGGTCACCATCTCCGACCGACCACCACCTGACCTCCACTGCCACCGTCCATTCGCCGAAACTCTTAAATCCCTAATTCCTGAAACAATACCCTAGTCGTACGCTCCTCCACTCTGTCGAACCACCACCAGACACAACGTCCACCACCACCCACCACCTACCTTCGGTCGCCAACTCCG